>BJCN01136961.1:0-11439 GCA_018326445.1 Flaveria brownii
GTTGCTATTCACTTCAGGATACGAGAGACATGGGAAATGTTAGAGATCAGATGTATTTACCTAGGCAATTGCCTGAGTTTGAAGCTGGAGTTATTGAATTCCTTAATACTTCATTTTCTATGTAGCAAAAGGGGGTCAAATTTGTTGTCCTTGTAAATAGTGTATGAATCGTTACTGGTATCGAAGAGATGAAGTATTCAATCAATTAAAAGGACATGAATTTGTAGAAAACTATTATGTATGGGTTTTCATGGAGAAACCCCCTCACATATAAGATTTAATACCTTCACAGATGATAGTGGAGCTAGTATGCATGACAATTTAGATGAATTATTGCATGAAAGGTTTAGAGATACCGCAAAGGAAACAAGTATGGATAAGGTTTAAATGAAGAGGCTAAAAAGTTTTATAAGCTGGTAGAAGAGGGAGATCAAGAGTTATTTCCCGGGTGTAAAAAATTTTCTAAGCTATCTTTATTTTCAGACTTCTATTCTATAAGAAGCTTCATGGACTTAGTAACGTGGCATTTGATGATCTATTGATACTTTTACAAGAAATAATTCTAGAGGCAAAACTTCCGGCTAGTTTTACTCAAGCTAAAGAAATCGTAAGGGATTTAGGACTTGATTATAAAAATTTTCCTGCTTGTCCAAATAAATGCATGCTATATTGGAAAGAGAATGAGCATTTGGATGTGTGCCACATTTGCCACACCTCAAAGTGGAAACAAATGAACGAGAAACAAGGGAGTAAGCATAATTTTGAAAATTCTTTAAAGGTTCCAGCTAAAGTGGTATGGTATTTCCCTTTAAAACTAAGGCTACAAAGACTTTTTATGTGTTCATAAACAGCTAAACATATGACATGACATGATGAAGGACGTACTAAAGATGGAAATTTACCACATCCGGCGCATGGGCAAAGTTGGAACGACTTTGATTATTTGTATCCTCATTTTGCAAAAGAAGCTAGAAATGTTAGGTTAGGCTTGTCAAGTGATGGATTTAATCCATTCCGAACAATGAGCATTGCTCATAGTACTTGGCATGTGGTGTTGGTTAACTGCAATCTTCCTCCATGGATGTCACTAAAACCTGAATACTTTATGTTGTCTTTGTTAATTCCTGGACCCGAATTGCCAGGTAATAACATAGATGTTTATTTACAACCATTAGTTAAGGAGCTTAAAGAATTATGGGTTAATGGGGTGGAGACATATAACAAATCTAAAGGTGAGACCTTTAAAATGTATGCAGCCATAACATGGACAATTAGTGATTTTCTAGGTATTCAATGTTGTCATGATGGAAAACAAATGATTATAGTTAACAAAGCCAAACAAATGATTATAAGAAAACTAGACTATTAAATGTTGAAGAAAACAAAAGAAAGACTACTAGATTTGGGAGATAAAAGCATTGCAAAGTCTTTGACAATTTTGGTAGAAAGTCAAAAATCAAAGAAAAATAGAGTGAAACCAACATGTATAAATACAAGAGATGCAGACTATATTCCTGATATGAGTGATGATAGTGAGGGAGATTACCAAGAAGTTGCTATTGTATTTCTCTCTGAGTTTATTCTAATAAAATGAAATTTGTTATAGCAACATCGTCCATAATATATTACACCACTATCCATGAATAAACTTGCTAGTTTAGCGAAGAAACAGCAAGCGATTGCTCCAAAGGTCTCCCATAACTTTGCAATGGAGTCAAATGCATCAAAAGATAATCAATCTAGAGCAACAATTACCATGGGTGAACTAATCTCAAGTAATAAAGGGTCACAAAGGCAAAGTGTGGTATATAAACAAAATATAGCAAAGCCTAATTGTATTACACATGGAGCAAAGAGACAATTGTTGCTTCTTGACGAGGATGGTGAGGAGAATCATGAGATATTTCAAGGTATTTTTCGGTTGAAAAAAGTGGATGGTGGTGATAAATCATACATGATTCCACGTGACCTTATGGAATCATTCAAAGCAAGTGTTGAAGTTGAAAAAAAACCAATTGAAGGCCAAGTTAGAAGCTGCACGAAAAGATATGGACAACCAACCAGAAAACATTGAAGCTATGGTGCGGAAGCTTATGGAACAACTACCTCTTGGAGTTCGAGATTATTTAAAATGAGTGGGAGGTTCTAATTATTACTTTTTATACTTGTAATTTGCAACTTTGTTTTAACTATTGTTATTTTAAGTTTGGACATATATGTTAAAGTACATTGTACGACCATCAATGATATCTGTGTTATTATTGTTATGGCATAACTAATATAGTTAGCATATTAATAGTAGTTTTAGTGCCTTAAACAATGATGATATAAGGTTGCATTTGAGTGTAAACAAAGTTAGCATATTAATAGTAGTTTTAGTGCCTAATCGTGTATTTGTGTTGCAAGAGGCATTTGTAAGCTGTAATTCACTGAAATATATTGAGCTTTCTTCTTTTGATTGTATTGGATCATTACTTGCTTTTATTTGAATACATTTTGATTGTTCTTATTCATCTCCATCTTTTTGATTGTTATTATTTCTGATATTGAACTATTCAAATCATCATTTGTATTGCAAATCGATCAAATGGACCAACAAAAAATTTGCATTTGAATGTTCAAAAGGTTGCATCATAAAAAGGTCGCATTTGAATAATACAAGCAACTTTTTCAGAAATGTTGCATTATCTAACAAAAAAGTTGCCTTAGGTCTAATGCAACTGCACCTGATGCAGCCCCAGGTATAAGGTTGCTTTAGGTGTAATGCAGCCTTTTTAGGACCTAATGTAACATTTTACCGGGGTTGGGTTAGCCTCTTTTTGTTGTAGTGAAAGTCTTCTGAAGCAAAAGCAACTCTTCCAGAAACAAACTGAAGATCTTTCGAAGCCTAATGTGTGAAGAGCTTCCGAAGGAAAACTAAGTATTCTGATACTAAGTAGTTTTCTTTCCAAAGCGTTCAACTTAGAAGATCAAAGGCAAAGTCTTCCAAAGAATGAAGTCCTGAAGACTTGCAGAAGAATCAGAAGAAGTTTATTCTTTCGATGTACAATTTGCCTCAGAAGAACTTATTCTTCCAAAGTTATCTTACCTTCAGAAGAATCAACTATGGACCAGTGGACATAAGTATAGTCTGACTGCCACATGCTATCAAGTCTGATACACTGCATGGTGTTTTCTCACACCCATGTAGTTGACTATACTTTATTCTACTATTCACCTTGTATCAGTTAGTACAGTGATAAACTTTAGTAGGTAACAAGAGGTAAGTCATGCACATGTCATGACTATTAACTTTAGTATTTTGTCACGCCCATGTAGTTGACTATACTTTATTCTACTTCTAGTAATGTAGTATTTGTTAAGATGCAAGTTCTTGCTGGTTTTCTAATTATAGCTGGCTGTAGATAGTAGCATTTGTAGTTTCTCAATGTAACTCACTATGTATGCTTTGTAAGAGTCTTGTAAACACTGAGTTGAGAAGTAATATATACAAGTGTCTTGATAAACCATTTCTTGTGCTTATTAACCTAGTATATTATCATCAACTTAGTTAGAGATTTTGCATCATCAAACGAGTGAGACTTAGTGAGTTTGTGAGGAAAATATTGTGTTGAGAGACCAACACTGATCCTCTAACTGGTATCAGAGCATCCAGGATCTTGATTATGAGATCTAACCATCCCAAATTACCCTTGTTTCTTCATACTCACTTACTTTACTCAAATGGACCTCAACCAGAAATACTCTGAGACTGAGATGGGAACCATGACTAAGGCTCCTATCATTACTCCTAATAATTTTAGAAGCTGGTGTCAACGTATTGAAGGTTTCATCAAGTATCAAGACAGCTGGATGTGGAGGTCTGTCACTCATGGCCCATACAAGCCAAATGTGGCATAACAAACTGGTAATGGTGCCATGATTGAGAAAGCTTTTGAAGACTACTCTGATGAAGATTTCATAAGAATGAACATCAATAGCAAAGCAATGACTGTGTTGTTTACAACCATACCAACTCCATAATGGTAGGCTTTAAAGACTGCAAAATAGCCAAAGAACTCTTTGATGCTTTAACATTGATGTACTCTGGTTCCTTTGAATCCAAATAGTCCAAGAAGGATGTACTGAAGCAGAAGTTTGAACACTTCACTTATATTGTTGGTCAGATCTTAAGTCAACAATAGTTTAGATACATGGACTTAATCGCATCTCTTCAGTCTATAGGAGTGACTCCTGAGAAGAGAGACATAGTAACAAAGTTCATGAGTGCACTTCCTCATGAATGGACTTTCTATTATGTCTCTATCAAGAGAACTGATAATCTGAACACACTCACCATGACTGAACTACATGGGATCCTTGATGGATAACATATGGAGATGGAGACTCAGAAGGGCCATCAGATGAACAGATGCTCAAATCCTCCTATCAATAATGCTCTACATGTTGCTGAAGGGTCAAGAACTCCCAAGCCCCAGATGTACTTGAGCTACAATCAGCAGTCATCATACTCCTCTGGGCCTTACATCATATTTCCTGAGACACCCAGGTCTTAACAAGCTCAACAAAGTCCTTTTCATGATGTAGAATACATGGACAATGCCCAACAGATGGCTCTTTTAACCTACAGAGCTAAGAAGTTCTTTAAGGGATCAAGAAGGAAATTACCCTAGAACCCAACTAACAAGAACTTTGGGTTTGATAAGTCAAAAGCCATATGTTAACTTGGTTATTTTGCGAGGAAATGCAAAGCTCCTAGATCTAATCCTGGGGTAGCTCAAGCCTCATAACATCATGCTACCCCTAAGGTTGCAATCAAGCCAACTAAGCAACAAACTGTAGCTGTTGCTCAAGAGGTTGATTGGAGCTTCATGATGCAAGATGTCACCCCTGCTTAAGCTCTCATGGCTGGAACCGATGATACCAAGGTATATGAACATCTCTACACTCCAGCCTGTATAGCTAAGGTTAAAATGAATTAGGACTATAACATGGAGATCAACTGTAATATTGTCTTTAAATTCAAAATTAATGAGTTAGAGAAAACTGTATCTTCTTTAAAATATAAACACTCAAACTACAGGGCTCAAATAAAAGACTTAGTTTCCAAGTTGACTGAGGCTCAAGCCCAGCTAGTGATAGCTGAGGCTAGAGTAGAGAAGTATGCTATTCAAGAGCATAACTTCAACACCATTCTTGCATCATCCTCCCACTCAAAGGTATATTATCAAAACAAGAAAGGGTTAGGAATCAATGAAACTACTCCACCACATTCTTATATGTCTATAAGATAGGCAAGATGTGGAACTGATGAGCAAGAGGTTCCAACTACTGATCCACTCCCCTTTGAGAAGAAATATGATGTAATAATGGTGACAACCACAGTGAAGGATAAGGTAGAAAACCTCATCCACACAGTCGAGGATGAACCTCTAACCATCAGAGACAAAAAGAACGAGATCAGGGCAGCTAGGAAAACTACTAAGACGGTGGTTGAGTCTAAGATGAAAATAGACCCGAGGCCAAAAGGGTGTATTCATCATAGCTGGATTCCAAGTGGCTGGAAACTCTAATTCAGGAAAGGAGTGTAGTACAAGTACTCTTATCCAACTAAAGAATAAGAAGTTAAAGGGGAATGCTGTTGAGGAAGACAAGAAGTGCAAGAAATGATAGCCCTCATGCCCTATTAAAGTTAACATTAAGTGCATAATCTGTGGCTTGCATAATTACATGGCTAAAGATTGTTACTACAATCTAGCAAGCACACATTATACAAACAATGTTAAGAAAGGAGTCAAGGAAGGTTTCAAATTTGGACCTTATCATATTGTTCAAGTGTTAAAGAAGGGAAAGCTTGTTTCCGAAGCCAAGTTGCTTTTGAAAGAAACTCATTCTTCCAAAAGTAAAATAGATTCGGAAGACAAGTCCAAGAAAAAACAAAAGAATAAAAGGAATCCTTTGAGATCTTCAGTGAAGAAGACTGCTTTAGAAGAAAAGGTGGTGGCAACTTCTTTCGAGAACAAAGAAGCCTCAGAAGCAAGTCCTTCTGCTCAAGCCTCTTTAGGCTCATCTACACTGATCAACCATAGGATGGAATGGAAGATCAGACAAGATGCTACAGCCCAAACCTCTTCTTCATAAACCATATTTGAACCCTCATGCATACGTTTTGGTTCAATTATGTCATCTACATTGGAAGAGCCCAAGACCAATAAGTCCTGGGCTTCTAATAGTAACTAATCATTTCATGTTGTGTGCAGAGACATCCACATGACAAGAATCAAAATATTGGAATTGTAGATAGTGGATGCTCCAGGCATATGATAGGGAACATATCTCTTCTTTAATAAATTTCAACATTTTGATGGAGGTCCTGTTTAATTTAGAGGTGAAGCCAGAGGATATATTTCTGGTAGAGGTAATTTATACAATGGTAAGTTAAAAGTGGACCAAGTACACTTTTTCAAACAACTTGAACACAATCTCTTGAGTGTTTCTCAGTTCTATGATCAAAAGCACCAAATACTTTTCATAGAGCACGAGTGCATTATCCTCAAACCTGGGATGACAATTCCTTACGAATCGATGCTTCTTAGATCTTCCAAGAGAGGGAATATGTACAAGCTGGATATGAAGAATATGTCCCAACTAGGTGAAGTTTCATGCTTTCTTTCCAAATCAAATGGTGATGAATCAACTCTTTGGCATAAAAGAATCTGTCATGTTAAAACCATGAATAAGCTGGTTAAAAATAACTTGGTACATGGAGTTCCTAAAAAGGAGTTTTTCTATAAAGACAACTGTGTTGCTTGTCTTAAAGGAAATCAACATATGGCAGCCCACAAATCCAAAGAAGTTAATTTCACCACCACTCCATTACACTTATTGCACATGGATCTATTTGGTCCCACAAGCATAATAAGCTTTGGAAGGAAATCATATTGCCTTGTGATAGTTGATGATTTTATAATATTCATATGGGTATTCTTTGTAAGAACTAAGGATGAAACTACTAAAAAGTTAAAATCTTTTATCTTAATTAGAAGTGATCAAGGGACTGTGTTTAAGAATCAAGTTCTTGACTTATTCTAAAACTCAAAAGGGATTACTAGACAATACAGTGCACCTATGACTCCTTAACAGAATAGTGTTGCTAAGAGGAGGAACATGACACTTATTGAGCTGCAAGAACCATGTTAGCTGATTCAAAGTTGCCACTAACTTTCTGGGAAGAGGCAGTCATCACTACATATTATATACAAAACAGGGTTCTCATTGTTAAGCCCTATGGAAAAACCCCTTATGAGCTATTGAACAAGAGGCCACCGTTCATTGGCTTTCTAAGGTCCTTTGGCAGCAAGTGTACCATACTTAACACAAAAGACAATTTAGCAAAATTTGCTGAAAAGTCGGATGATGCTATCTTTGTTGGATAATCTTCAAGATCTAAAGCTTATAAAGTATACAACATTAAGAATCAACAATTAGAGGAATCATCCAGTATTTTTGTAAACGAGCACACTCCTTGTGCTAAGGGGAATGGCCCTAACCATATCTTTGACTTAGAATTGTTTCCCAACTATTCTAAACAATCTTTTGAGAATGTTTCAGCTAGAACAGGAACTCAAAATGACTCCTCTGATGATCAGTTGTTTGAGTTACCCAGACCTATTCCAATTTCTCCTAGAAGAAATGAAGAGCAAGTTCCCACTACTGCAACTCCTAAAAGGTTTAATATCATAGGAGACAATGGAGCTTCAACAAGTTATCAGTCAGTTGAGCCTCAAAACTCATCAGCTGACAACTCTAACTCTCAACACGAAGCTGATAAAGACAGAAATCTAGAGGAACACGCAACTGTTAATACTGCTTCATAGCAAAACAGCATTGATGTTGTCACTTATTCATGCAATCAGTCCTCATTAAATGAGCGTGAGACATCAGCTTGAATCAACGTTCACAATCCTGAGCAAATTTTTTCAAACCTGGATCTATCTATGCAACTAGATATGACTAAGACTTAGGATTTACAAAACTCATCCATCTGAGAACATCACTAGGGATGTCTCAGAGGGTGTGAGAACTAGAAGATAGACTCATAATATGAATGTCTTCTTGTACTCATTCTTTCTCTCCTAATTGGAACCCAAGAAGGTGGAAGAAGCTCTCAAGGACAATAGTTGGGTTAAAGCTGATAGGATCAAATGTATAGATTTGTGATGATATTAGCTAACAATTGAATGAAAAACACAATCAAAGTAATCAAATCAAAGCACAGTAGCAACAAAATTCAATGAGTTTTTTGATATAAAGTAAAGACAATTACAAAGAGTGCAAGCAGAATGTCGTCTATCTAACCTACACAAGTCTAAGATATATATACTACCAATAAACACAAAAAGGAACTAACTAATTACACAACTAGTCCCTATACTATTACAAAAGATAAAATGACACAGAAAGACAAAATCTTAATCTTTAAAGAAGCACTAACAATACTCCCCCTAAGATTTACATTGTCTTCGGTCTTCAAAATCTCCATGCTTCAGTCTTTTTCTTCTTTAATCTTCTTATCTTTAGTCTTTAATCTGCAAAGAAATCTTCTGGTTCTTCTTTAACTTTGAACATTGGCTTCTTTTTGAATTGCTCTTGATCTTTTAAAGCATTTGCAATAGCTGAGTTGAATTTACCTTTAAGAATTCCTTGTTCAGGACGTGAATCATTAGTTTTTATCTCCATTTGGCTCATTCGTTCTAGAGTTTCTTTTGAAAGTCTAGTGATGTCAATATTGGTGTATAATTCAATAGGATTTGAACTTTCCTTTGAATATACTTTCAATACCCCTTTCCTTGATATACGCATGAACTCTATATCCCTTATATCTTTCTTCACAATATTGCCACATGCGAGAGCTTTTCTCAAAGATATTCTCTCCATAGCAGCATTCATAACATTGATAATGGAAAGAAAATATTTTTTATCTTGCTCTGTGACCTCTGGTGATACTTTATCAAATTTTTGAACAGACAAAAATGAGATATAGCTTGGATGAAGTAGTTTCAAGTCAAAAGCACCAAACAAAGTAATCATGTCCTCATCCCAGTGTTCGAGATTTCGGACCAATTTGAGCTCAAAAGTCTCTGTATTATAGAACCATCTAAGAATTGGTTGGACCTTTTGGTTTCCATCTATCACTTTAGACCTGGGGTAGTTACCTTTTTAAAATTACAAAATTCAATCATAAAGTGTTCTTCTTTTGATTGTAACCCCCTTATCTTCTTGTTCTTCTTTAGCATAGAAAAGTATTCCTTGTCTTCTTGATCACAATGAGTGTGAAGGAAATTACTTGTTCTAGCTAGTCCTCTACTCGAAAGCTCTACAAACATCTCTCCTTATTTGGCTCCAGATGGATTAATCAGAGGAAGTTTGTTTAATTCTTTTAAATCTTGCATAGGAAGTTTAATGATGCTCGAGTAAAAGTGATAAACATCACAAATAGCATTTACTCTTTTAATCTAGAAAGCATAAAAAATATCATCATACTTCCATGCGATGATTTTGACTTGATTTGTGAAGTCAGGAACAATCATTGCATTTAACAATTCAGCAATGGATTGTCCTTTCTGTAAGACATTTCTTACCAAGTCTCCTGTCAATCTGGCACTATCAAAGATTTGTCTCTGTTCAGAGGAAGCTTTGTACACTTGCTTTTCTAAACTAGGAAACATCTTAATAAGCTCTTGTCTTTTTTCATAAGCACTTCACTTCTGTGCCATTTGACTAATCTCTTGAGGTTTCAAAATTCTTGTTCTCTTTGTGATATCCAAATACTGAGGATTATCAGTATCTAGAATGATCATTTTGTTAGATTGCTTCTCTATTTGTTGGAAGCTTTTAACAAGATTTCGCAATGAAATAGATTGAAGTCTTTTCAATCTCTTCCATGGATAGTTCCGAGCCTGCAACCAAGACCTTAAGACAGGAATACTCATTTTGTCTGGGTCTGGATGGTGTAGCTCTGATCTTGGAACTTCTTCAATATTTATACTCTCTTGAGCTTGGTTCCATTCTCCATGCTCCATGACAATCTCTTTAGGGTCAATTGGGGCTATCGATTCAGCAGCTATACATTTCTCATACTCATCATTGATTTGAGATACTGTAAGCCCATCCAAAAATACCCTACTCTACTTCATCCTCACAAGATAATTGTATCTGTCTTCAAAATCTTGAGGTATATCATCATGCTCTAGAACTGACTCGAATGAAGTATGAGTTTCAAAGTGAGCTTCTTCTATGTCTTCATCATCAAGAACCTCATCATACCACTCATCACCATATTCTTCTTCAATGTCCTCTAAGGCAGCAATTTTCTCTTAAATATATGGCTCTTGTGCTTCTTGCACCTCTTCTTCACCAACCTTTTCAATCCTTTACACTTTTCAAGAAGACTCAGGTATTACTGTATCTTCTATGTCATCTAATTTTCTTTTACCTTTCTCCATCTCAGCATCAATAGGAACCATTTCAGACATAATCTCGACTTCTGGGGAGTTTGGTTTCTGTGATTCCTTTGATTACTTAATTCTTCTTTCACTTTATCAGTTTCTTCAAGTAATTTCTTATGTTTCTCTTCAAGCAGGTCATAATCCCTTATCATCACTTCAAAATTTTTGATTACATCTTTTCATCCTTGTTCTTATTTTCTTCCTTTAATTTTTCATTTTCTTCTTTCAACTTTTCCTTGAACCACAATCCTCTTTGTCTTATGTTCTTATTGTAGGATTCTATATGCCCAAGACACGTAGAATATTGATGCGGTTAGTATGTCATGATCCAAATCGGGTTATACCCAATAACAAGCTTAACAAACACCAATTAATATTTGATTGATGATATGATCATGCAATTAAATATTTACACCAATTTAGAAAATGGGTTTTCTAAATAAGTTGCATATGAGAAGGAATAACTTATTAACATATTTTGTTCAAATATATTATTTGAAATATTATTCAAGTAAGTTGGATAATATCAAATAATAATAAGAGTGCATATCTTATACAATTAAAAGGTTAATTGTGAAACTAATAAGAAGACTAGTTTAAAAATAATGTGTGTTGAGTTTAACAGGGGGAAACCCAATTGAATATCTTTTTTGGCCGCCCCCTTTTAATTTTGGTTGGTTCTTTCATTTTATTGGGAACACACACATTAAAACAAGTCTTGCACTCCTCATTCACTTCTCTCCATACATGCAAGAACACAAAAATAATCTCCTTTCTCTCTCACAAAAGGTACGGCCAGGGGCAGCAGCATTAGAAGATTTTGGAGTGCTATTTTGTGTTGTTTTGGTGTTGAATCTTCCTAACAAGAAGGTGTTTTGCAAGGAGGCTTGGGGTATACAAGCTTGAGGGCTCCTTTTCTTGGAGTCTTGGC
>BJCN01136978.1:0-11538 GCA_018326445.1 Flaveria brownii
GAAAAATCTTGGTTTTTCATCAAAATGTTCAATTTTCCTTTTAGGTGTCTGATAATGAGGACAATTTGGAGAAATATGTCCTCGTTTTCCACAATTATAGCAGGATCTCCCTTCGACAGGTGGAGGAGATCTTCTATGAGAGGTT
The DNA here is from genome assembly GCA_018326445.1 of Flaveria brownii. Lineage (NCBI taxonomy): Eukaryota > Viridiplantae > Streptophyta > Magnoliopsida > Asterales > Asteraceae > Flaveria > Flaveria brownii. The sequence goes on from BJCN01136978.1 coordinate 146, forward strand.
GAGTCTGGTCGGGAGCTAGTCTATTTATCATTCTTCTTAAATGCTTCACCTTCTTTAACAAATTTAATTGTTTTGACATTTTGAATGCATTTTTCTTTCTTTTTATCAGGATTTTGGTGAATTACACGTTTAGGGTTTGTTGATTTAGAATTCTTAGGTTCTGACATAGATGTTTGTGAACCCTACCCAACACTATCCTTTTCAATTTTAACACACACATTCTCCTTAAGCATCTTAACTTTTAATCCCGAAGTATTAGCCTTCTGTTCAGTGATAGACTGCACAGTTTTATCTGTGGACTCTAGATCACTAACCAGAGGAGTAGTCATCACATGATCCTTAACCAGGTTATTATTTATTAGTTTACATTTAGTATTTAAAAGGATTGCATGAGGTGGTGGTACTACTTTATATCCCATACCTTCCCCACAATTTCGTTCTTTCACTAAGTTCTGAACTATGTGAGAGGAACTTCCTACATTATGCAGTTTTTGTTTTAAAGATTCAATTTTGACTTGCAAAACTACTTTTTCCTTTTTAGTTTCCTCTAACGTAGTTAGACAGAACTTAATGTCATTTGATTGGTTTAGGGCAACAACCTCGGTTTCCCTTAGTTGTTTCCCTAGAAGATCTATCTTCTCTTTAAAACTGCACTCATTTTGTTTTAAAACACAATTTGCTTCAGTGCACAGTTTTAAGTCATTTACTAGATTATTATTATGTTCTAATAACCTAGCAAATTTTAAGTCGATACTTTCTCTAAATTTATCACATTCAGCACAAGCATGTTTATCAAACAATTCATCTTTAGAGTATACCCGTGCGGAACTAGATGAATCAGCCATAAATGCAGAGTCAGATTCTTTAATAACTGGAGATTCTGAGTTTACAGCATTAGTTCAAATCTTCCTCGACAGATGATCTACCACATCCATAGCTTCTTCAATATCTAAACGTGCATGCTCAGCTATGATGTCTCCCTCGCTTGCAGATCCATCATCCAGATCATCAACCTGTGCTACATTTGACTCTCCCTCATATACGAATCGGAAGGACCAGTCTTGTCTTTCATCGCCTTGAGCAACCATAGCTTTTGATTCTTTGGTTGATGATGCCCCAATCTTCTCTTTGTCCTGAAGGTTGAACAAAGGAAAAGGGTTTCCATTACCTGTCTTCTTTGGCTTTACACATTCACGTTTAAAGTGCCCCTTTTCAACACAGTTGAAGCATGTGACCTTGGTTTTATCAAACCTAAATGTAGTGTCTTTTGTGACAACCAAGTTCTACCCCGTCTTTTTCACAAACTTCTTAGCCCTTCTAACAGCACTGGCTAAGGCCCACATAATATCCATACGCTCCAGCTCAGTTGCATCTACCTGCTCATAATCTTCATCGGCTAGATGACAGTTTCCAATCTTACCAGCAACTAACCCATCATAAGACAAAACAACTGCTGCTAGAAGATCCATGTGGTCTTTAGCAACTTCCACAGTGACATTTACGAAATTCTCCGTCTTTACCTTGGTAGGGTTGGAATCAGGAACTATATATTAGGTTCCAGATGAACCTGGCGCTTTGCTTCCCGAGGAATTACTTTGGGAAGGAGCAGATGAATTAGATACAAATGCCATTTGTAGCGGTGCCCCTGATGAAGCTAGAGTAGGAACTGAGTTATACAGTGAAGGATTCTGAGTGTAAGATCCTTTCTTAGACTTGTATTTCAGTCGTAGTTCTTCCTCCCTTAACTTGAAGATGAAGTCATTTATGTCTAATGTAGCAAGAGTGTCATTTTGTCTCAGATTAGACATAAATGGATCCCATTTGTCTGGCATACCATCATCAAAACTAGAAACTTTGTCTTCCATAGATGTGGTCGCACCATGAGTGTGCAGTTCACTCATCAGATGATAGAACCTATCAATGATATCATCTAAGCTCTCATTTCCTATTGGTGAGAAATTATCAAACTACTTTTTGAGAGCTTTAGCCTTCAGCGCCTTCAAGGTTACATTACCATCATATCTCTTTTCTAACGCCTCGCACAGCTTCTTCGACTGCTTATTTTCAGAGAATTGATGGAATATGTCTTTAGGTATCGATTGAGTCAATAGTGCATACGCTTTCTTTTCAGCTTTATGTAGAACTTTCTAAGCTTCATTCATACCCCCAAAGTCAACTTCGCCCCATTATCACTGACTGGTACAGTATAACCAATCTCTATAGACGTCCAAAGATTGGTGTCAACTCCTTCCAAGTATATCTCAAACCACTGTTTCCACTGAGGATACTCATCCGTCAACAACTTTGGCAGTTTGTTATGCTTTCGAATCTCATTCTCCAGAAGAAGAAGATTCTGGATACATGAGTCTTTACCGGCAGTAAACGTAGCAAACTGATCTTCCATTGCTTAAAAGTTGACAAACTTGAGACATGACAGATTCAAACATGCGATTGAACAACGCGACTGGGTCAATCGTGCGATTGAAGGATGCGAATGACTTCAATCATGCAATTAGATTCAGTCGTGCGAATGAAGAGTACGATTGAGGTCAACCGACTGGAATAGCTTAATCGTGCGAATGAACTATGCGAATGAGTCCAGTCGTGCGATTGGACTATGCGAATAGGATTCAGTCGTGCGATTTAGCTACTCGTGCGACTGAGACTGCTGTTGCGGGAAAAAGTCGAATTTTTAAACACTTTGACACAAAAATACGAATTTTTTACGAACCTTAATCTGCCGTATGTTGAAAAATCAAAACTTTAACACCTGCACTTGTCAAAAAAACGTTTTTGAAGCAAAAAGTGGATCTTTTGATTGAAAATGTTAATTTTAACACCAAAACTAATCGAATCCACATAAAATCACGAGCCAAAGCTCTAATACCACTTGTTAGGACCGTTTTCGTACGGAGTACTAACGGATTCTGTGTGAGACCAAATCAAATAGGGAAGAATTCTATTTGATTGGAGATCCAATCAGTGAGAACAAAAACTTTATCGATCTAACGATGAAACAAACGTTAAGAACGAGTTGGAATAGATCAGGAACGAACTATGAACTTGGATGGACGGTTTGGGACGCTCTGGACGGCTAGGGTAAGATAGTATTTGAAGTGTTATGTTTTTCCATGAATTATATGGTATTTATAGGTTTTCATTGTCCATTCGTACGACTGAACCATTAGCATGGTTCAGTCGTGCGACTGACTCATGCGTATGACTCATATGCACGACTGAAGGTTTAGTCGTGTGACTGAGTCAATCTTATGCGTATGACTCATACGCACGACTGAAGGTTTAGTCGTGTGACTAAGTCAATCTTATGTCTCAGTCATACGATTGATCTAGTCTCCAGGTTCAGTCGTGCGACTGGTCCATAAGTATGGTTCATTTGTGCGTATGGTCCATAAGTATGGTCCATTAGCATGAATAACCCCACGACTAAGTTGAACATATTTCTGAATCATTATTGACTCAGAACTATGTACAACAACCTCAAACCTATATATAATATTCATCAATATAAGTAATACTAATTACAATATGAATATGATATAAACAAAGACAATTCAACATCAAAAACTCACATCATATTTCATTAAACATTTTCATTACATATGTATAAGAAATGAAAGATATTTACATTAAGGAACATAAACTAGGAACAATGTATCAACATAGAGATAGCACTGTTGTTGTCTATATGGATAGGAGTCTCTTTGAAGTTGAATCTATAGTCCAGCATTTGATTCTAAATCCAAAGCACTTGAGCATAACAGCTTACAACAATAATGTATTCAGCTTCAGCAGTAGATGTAGAGACACATGATTGCTTCTTGCATTACCAAGAGACTATCCTTCCAACAAGGAGTTGACATCCCTTAGATGTAGACTTTGCAGTCATGTTGCAACCACCATAGTTAGTATCTGTATAAGCATACAAAATTAAATCAGAATTCTTTGAATACCAAAGTTCCAGTTTGGAGCACCTTTGAGATGTCTGAAGATTCTCTTAACAGCGATCAGGTGTGACATATTAGGGTTGAGTTGATATCTTGCACAAATACATATGGCAAACATAATATCGAGCCTGCTAGTTGTAAGGTACATAAGAGACCTAATCACAGACCTGTATAGATCTTTATCTACACACTCCTGCTCAAGATCAGGTCTTAAATAGCGAGTTCTGGCTATGGGTGTCTTTCTAACATTACATTCAGTTAGATTGAATCTGGTGAGTATGTCTTGCACATACTGACTGTTTTAGGAAGATGCCATTGTTAACTTGCTTCACTTGAATTCCTAGAAAGAAATTGAGTTCTCCTATGGAAATCATTTCAAATCTATTCTTTATTAGCTTCTTAAAGTATTTGCAGAGCCTTGGATTAGTTGACCTAAAGATAATGTCGTCTATATAAACTTGAACCAGCATCAAGTCATTCATTGTTCCATTAATAAAGAGTGTTCTATCAATAGTACCCCTTTTGTAGATTGGTGTAGCCCATAAAGAGCTTTATCAAGCTTACAAACATAATCCATGTGATCTGGGTCTGCAAATCCAGGTGGTTGTTTGACACACACTTCATCATCAATCACCCCATATAAGAAAGCACACTTGACATCAAGTTAGTAGACCTTGTAATCCTTGGATTCAGCAAAAGCAAGGAATATCCTAATAGCTTGAAGTCTTGCTACAGGAGCAAAAACATCTATGTAGTCAATGCCCACTTCTTGTGTGTATCATTGAACAACTAGTCTTGGCTTGTTCTTGATGACAAGCCCTTTATCATATTTCCTGTTCCTAAAAACCCATTTGGTACCTATTGTGGTATTCCTGTGAAGAAGATAACATCGGTTCCGAACCTTTTGCCTCTAGAATTGAATCAGCTCCTCTTACATTGCTTCAACGCAATTTTCATCCTTCAAAGCCTCATTAACTTTCTTAGGCTCAATCTTAGACAAGAAAAAAGAGTATAGACAAACAATTTTGTCATGGGTTTGTCCTCTTGTTCTAACCCCTATCTCAACATCTCTAATAATGTTTGGGGTAGGATGTGACTTGTGGATTCTTAGTTGGATAATCACAGAAAGACATCCAAATGATCTGAGAAAACCAATAAAAGATCTCCTTTTGTGCCACAGCTCATAGGGAGTCTTACCATAGGTCTGGATTACTTAAATTCTATGCTGCACAAATCGAGCAGTGTTAACTGCAGCTGCCTAGAAGGTGATGGGCAGTTTAGAGTCAGATAACATGGTTCTTGTAGCTTTAGTAAGTGTCCTGTATATCCTCTCAGCAACATCATTTTACCGAGGAGTCCCGGGAGCACTATATTGTCTTTTAATACCTTTTTTATCATAAAATGTATCAAGAATTTGATTTCTTGAATTCAGTTTCTTGATCACATCTTATGGTTTTGACCTTGTGATCACATGATTCTTAATTTTCAGAATAAAGATCTTCAAGATCTCAGAAGTCTTATCCTTAGTTCTAAGAAAGAATACACAAGTGAATCTTATGAAATCATCTATGATCACTAAACAATAAGAGGTCCTTCCTAGACTTATTAAATTGGTTGGGCCAAAGATATCCATATATAATAAGTGTACGAGAGTAGTGATGGAGTTTATTTTCTTTAGCTTGTGACCCATATGCAACACAATGGTCATCACTTTTAAAGTCTTTTTTTGGCATTCCAGTTACCAAATCATTCTTAATTAATTTGTTCATGTTTTTAAAATTTACATGGCACATAGTTTAATGCCAAAGAAAAGACTCATCACTATTTGCTTTAGATAGAAAGCAAGAAACTTCTCTTGAAAGGGATGTTTCCTGCAAATTCATCTTGTACATATTCCCTTTCCTGGGGGCTTTGAGAAAAATGTGCTCTTGAGGAATGATCACCTCGGGTTTGAGAATAATGCACTCATGCTAAGTAAAGAGCATGTTATGTCTCAGCTCACAAAATTAGGATACGCTCAGTAGATTGTACCCAAGATCCTTGATAAAATTTACCTTCTAAATGCTCAGCCTTCCATTTATGACTCTGCCCCTTCCAGTGATATAACCACCTGAATCTCCTCTAAAAGCAATTGGCCCTCTATTAATTTTCTTAGAGTTTTGAAGGAAAGAGGCATTGCCTGTCATGTGCATGGAACAACCACTATCAATGATCCATACATTTCCTTTAGTCTTTAGTTATTCCTGCATAAAAAAAGAGATGGTTAGTTACATATGGAAACCCAAGCATTGTCGATCTTGGGCTTGTCAAAGTGAACTGAGGACAATGCAATAATAATTAATCCTATATGCAAGCTTCGAGGATCATTTGTTGTTGTTGATACGGAACTTTCAGTCTCATGGTCTTCCTTTATCTTCCAAACCATAGTTGGAAGACTAGACTTGACCTTTAATACTTTAGAAATGTTAATGACTTTGGAAGTTTTGGAGACTGTACATTCGGAAGATCTTGTATTTACTGCAGCAGACTTTAATACTTTGGAAGTAGTCCTTTCTTTTGATACCAATTTTTCTTCTAGAGGTACGTTTTCACTTATCTTCTTCTTTACTTTGGAGCTTTCGGAAGGAAGAGATATTCCTTCTAAAGCTATCTTCTTTTTCTTCTTCTCAGAGGTTTTCTTTTAGGTCATGTGGATAGTGCTTTTGGGATTGTAGATGCAATCCTTAGCAAAATAAGAAGTACTACCACACATGATGCATTAAGTTTGCTTCCTTAGAGTCTTCTTTTAAGTAGAAGGCTGAGTTTGGTCACTTTTCACTTCCATATTTATTTTCACAGATGATGCATCAGGCTTTTGAGAGTGAGGCTTGCTTTTGGAACTGAATGGTTCAGGCTATGCAACAGTGGTGCATATTTGATCAGCCTTGGTGCATATTTGATCAGCCTTATTCTCTTGACTAGGATGAGTTGGACATGAAATAGGACTCCTGGTACTAGAGTCCATGGTTAAGTCTTTAGTCTTCATCACTTTAAATCTACCAGAGATAAAGACTTGTTTCTGCTTGGAGTTAAAGATGGCCTTGATCTCTTAGGCTTTCTTTGACTTTCTCTTGGCTGCCCTGATCAAGTTCTTTCTTTTAGACTTGGTCATCCTTGGTTCTTTCCTTTCTTAAGTAGAATAGTGACCCATCTTAGGATGATCCTCTTCACTCATGTCAGATCCATCTTTCACTACTTCTTTTTATCTTCATCCTCTTCTTGAATGGGGTCTATGAGGGGAAGCTGATCTTGACTAGTTCCACACCTTGGAGATCTCACAGATAGTAATGTGTGTGGAGGAGCTATCTTAGTAGCTCCCAATCCCTACTTATTTGGATAACAAATCTTTGCATACAAGGATGAGGATATAATGTTCTTGAAGGTCTCTTCCTCAAGAACACATTTTTATGCCCTGGCTTTACTCATCACAAGCTCAGCCTTGCATTCAGTTAGCTCGGTAGTGAGATCTTTAATTTAAGTCTTGTAGTTTATGTGCTCATGCTTAAGAGTTGAAATTGTTTTCTCTAGATCTTCTATTTTAAGTTTACAATTATTTTAAGCTCTTTTAAAATCATCTTTTAAGATATTTAAGTACTTATGGTCATATCTCATTTCCAAGTTATAGGACCTGTATCAATTTACTTTAGCAATACATTATGAAGTACAAGATGTTCTAATACGTTGGCTTCTTCATGGTCAGCCATCAGTGCTTGGTTTGGAGAAACATTTTCAACCTGAAAGCTCCAGTTAAATCCTCCATCTTTAACAACAACTACAGCTTACTGCTTTGGCTTCTCCTTCTGAGTAGCTTTATCAGTGTAGTTTGGTCTGGATTGTGCTTGTCCACCATTTGTTCCTGGTGCCTTGTACTCTCTAGCAAAGTGTCATATTTGGTTACAATTGTAACACTTCACCTTACTCTTATCCAGTCCAAACTTTTCATTGGTTGAAATGTTAGGAAACTTTCTACCTGTCCTCTTGTAGAACTTCTTGGCCCTGTGAGTGGGAAGATCTATTTGCTCCATGTACTCCAGATCATCTAGATGAATATAATCCAAGTTTTCAAGAGTGAAGAGAAAGTTGCTAGTGCTTTCATCAGCAGACAAAAAGGCATGCGAAAAGCTTGTATCTTGGAATGGGCTTCCTTGGATGTAGCTCTTCCTTGGTGTCTCCGAGAAGGCGATGAAATGACCATTTTATGAGTTTTCAGAGTATCAAATGAGATGATGTTGTGGTTCTCTATAGTCCCTTTCAACCAGATGAAAGGCTGAACTATGTTGATTGTTGGACGAGTTATCTGATGGATTTTGCATGTTCATCTCCATCTAGTATCCACTGAGAATACCATACAACTTTGTGAGAGTAAGGGTTTTGAGGTTTTCAGTTCACTTAAGAACCACATAATAGTGAGTTTATAGTCTGGGAAGAGAGGACATAATCACTTAAGAACCACATAATAGTGAGTTTATAGTCTGGGAAGAGAGGACATAAACTTTCTTACAATGTCCCTATTCTCAAGATTTACTCCAACATCCATTAGAGTATCCACAATCTCAACATACCTGAAGTATTGTTGAGTCATGGTTTCACATGCTTATGGGTGAAGTTCTTAAACTGCTGCTTCAAAAGGTCTTTCTTGTTCTCTTTTGCTTCATTAGACCATTCATACATAAGCTTCAGTGCATCGCAAAGTTGCTTTGCAGTTTTGTACTTATTGAAGCCTCTGTAAAAGAGTTTGGAAGAGCAATTTGGAGTGCGGTCTTGGCATTTTGATCTATATCAATTTTCTTTCAGTCTTCCTCTGAGTAGTCTGCCACTTACTTTGGAATCATACACCAGCAGCAACAGCTGAAGTGGTGCTTTGTACATGAGGTTCTGAGACAACAGATCCCTATATCCTACTGTCTTGAGACTTGATGAAGCCTTCTATTCTTTGGCACCAAGTATCCAAGTCATCAGTAGTGATCAGTAGAAATTTTGTCATGGTATCCGTTTCCATATCAGCCTTTATAAGAGTTGCTATTCGAGTTGTTAAGTGATTTATGAAACTGGAGGTATTTAAGATAGTGAGATTTTACAATAAAGAGCCTAAAATTCTCTGATACCAGTTGTAGGACCGGTGAAGAGGGTCAATCCAACAATTTCACAATAGGAAGAGCCTTAGAAGACTTAACAGATCAAATAAGAAACTGGCTAACTATGATACAAAAAACACAAGTAAAGAACAAAAACAAGATAATATGGTTTTCAAGAATGATGTATATTGCTCTCATGTTCTTTTTCAAATGTTACAAGGCATGAATCTAAGACAAGTACTTAAGACAGTTTATACTACATCCTACAACCGTCATACTTTAAAAGACAACTGAAAACACTAATCTAGACAACAAAATCAGTGTAGAGTTAAAAGGCATATTGCGTTTTGACTTATGACTATAACATGTCATAGTTCACATCCTTATCTATTACAAAAAAGGATAAAAGTATAAAGTAAAAAGTTACAGATAAAAGACCTTAATCTACAGTTTGATAAAAGTATGAACTTTTCACCAACTCATATAAGTTGGTGAGTATTCAGAGATGATAACAGAAAGTGGTTAAGCTTTTGTCAAAAGTTAAATCAGAAAAAGAATGTCTTCTCTGTCTTCGGAGGAAATCGGTCTTTGACTTCGAATGACTTTGTCTTTAAAGTTTCAGAAGACTTTATCTTTGGCTTCGAAAGATATGGTCTTTTGGCTTTGAAAGATTTGATACTTTGCATAATTCACTAAGTTGTATCAAATCTTCCTAAATAACTTCCTTGTAGTTAACATGTGCATGTTGAGAGCTCTTCGGTTATATCAACCTTTAAGTGTAATCCTTACAGATAATTTTCAAATAATACAATGTTAAAAATATAATTTTTTACATTTTTCAGTTCATTATGTAATACTGATCATGTAATTGTGTAATCCTCTTCAAGTAGCTAATTGTGTTTATTGTTAATCATCGAGTCTAGTGCTGGTCATTGTGTTAACTATTGTGTCTAATGTTGATAAGCATTGTGTTTTTTAAAAATGATAATTTTCGAATAACATAATAGTGAGAAATGTAAACTTTTTATATTTAAAGTTCATTGTGTGTTCCTAATTAAATAGTTGTATAATCCTTATCAATTCAGATGATTACATATGACCTGACGAAATTACACAATGTGTTAAAAAAACTTTATTTTTATATTAAAACTGTAGGTATTTTAAATATTAAAAAATACTTGTTTTTATGTTGTAATTTTTTTAAAAGAATAATAGTGTAGGTAAAAGTTATGAATGTTAAAAAAAATATGAAACTTGAAAAGGGTGAACATTACAAATTTTGCCGTGACTTAATTTTGATCAAGATGACACGTGTCAACATGTTAATACCTTTTACACTTTTTAGTTATAAAATACTTTGTATTTTAATATTTCCATAATAAAGTATCTATACTCAAACATAAATATTCAAGTTTTATAATCTTATAATTTAATATCCGAAATAGTTTTTTATATATTGGAGCATTTAATTTTAATCAAATCTAACATTAAATTAAAATTTCTTTCTACAAAACCACAAAAGTTAAACGACTTTGCTAGAAAAAAAACTTTAACTTTTTCTAATAAAATATTTATTACTACTGTGTACTTTTTTTAATGAGTTATATTTCAAGTTGACTTTAAATAACTCAAAACATAAGCAATGATTATTTACTTTATGTTTTCTTTACGTATTCAGTTTAAAACTCTTTTAGTTTTATTAATTTAAACATGGCAATAGAGTTGGACGGAAGATTTCCTTGTTTAACCAAAAAATAAATTGTTTTAACTTTTAATCTTAATAAGTTTAAATATATATAGTAGTAATGCTAGTAATTGTTTTGTTAGGTTGAAAGTTTAAGCTACATGTATTGATTAACTTATTAATACTATATCGCTAACATGTTTGTTTAAATAAAGTTATTTAAAAATAGAAAAAAACATGAGTGAGTATTGATTCTAATGATAAAGTCATTTATATTTAGAATAATGACGTTTCATTTGAGGTCAAATGTTTAAATCTCGCATACAATATATTTTTATAAATTAATTGTAACATAAATTTAAAAGTTTGTTAGGTGAGTGTTTGGATTATGGTTATAAAAAATGTAAAACTATGGTTCAATTAAATTTACACTTGTTTGATAGATATTTTAAAACCACAACATTTTGATAAATAATCTTAACAATCACACATATTTGATTAAAATGATATATGTTCAAAAATTCATATGAAACATGTGATCCTAACAGAGGTGTGCAATTTTCTTCAAGGTGTAGTTACGGTTTCAAATCGGTTCTAATTTGAATTAGCAAAAATCAAAATTGGTCTTTG
>BJCN01136988.1:0-11933 GCA_018326445.1 Flaveria brownii
TATCATTCAAGCTAGCTAAAAACAATAAACTTGGCAAGGCATGATGTTGGGTGGGTTCCAGGTTGATTATTATGGGACTGTTAATCTAGTTGAAGCGTGTCGAAAGATTGGTGTCAATAGGTTTATCCTGGTGAGTTCTATTTTGGTCAATGGTGCTGCAATGGGCCAGTTGCTTAATCCGGCTTATGTGTTCCTCAATGCTTTTGGACTCGTGTTAGTCGCGAAGCTTCAAGCTGAGCACTACATTCGAAAATTGGGCATTAACTACACCATCATAAGGCCTGGAGGCTTAAAAAACGACCCACCAAATGGAAACATTGTCATGGAACCAGAGGTATGCATACAAGGAATCCTACTTTCTAAAACAGATGCACGAGTCCACTTTTGTGCTCAACTGGATTAGTTTCAAGTTAAATACTAGTGACATGAAGTTATATATCAATTTACAATGTTATCAGCAATCCTTTTTATTCAACATCACAGAATGTGCATGTTTGTTACCTTACATCCGTATGTAACTTGATCTGCAATGACTTTGCATCCTATATGCGATTCGTTTGACCAAAAAAATATATATTTTTTTTTTGGCAGGATACTCTGTCTGAAGGATCTATTTCTAGGGACCAGGTAGCGGAAATTGCTGTTGAGTCACTGCTTCATCCACAGTCTTGTTATAAAGTTGTGGAGATAGTTGCACGAACAGAAGCTCCTAAAAAGTCATTTGAGGAACTATTTGGTTCCATTAAAGAACGGTAAGGTAAGTCGTATTGTATCCAAATATCCATTTGCACGTCATTATTTTTTACAGTTATGAGTTTGATCATATTAATAGAAAAGCTTTGTTTGCTAATTCTCATTCACCGGACCAGTGGACTCATGAGTGCCAATTATCAGGGACAAAAAGAACCAACTAAAGGTCAACTAGTGTTTTTAGGCACATCGTTATGTAATTGATTTGTGAACTACATAGCTGTATTGTTTAAACCTTTACTCTCCTTTGGTCATCTTTCTTTGAACAAGAATACTGAGATAAGCTAAACTCGAACCAAGGTTCTGAGCAAATGTGACCATCCCACCACCATAATTGTTCACCAAAGTAGTTTGCTCGTCTTAAATAGTACCATAACCCTTAATGAAGACTGAGCACCAGTGGCTTGCAAAATTTGTTGCCACAATGATTTTTTGGTGCTACAAGGTCCTTGTTTGATCGCCTGCACAAATGAGCACCCTCGCCTTAGACTCTGGTAGTGTATGCATGGCGCAACACAACATTTGATGACAATGTAAGTAGAAAAATGTGAAGGAGATGCTAATTGCAAATGATTATATATTTATAATCTAGAGGATGGTTCCTTAGTTAATCCTCTGTTATTGTGATAACTCGTTAAACTCAACTAGACCATTAATCTTTTTTTAAGTTGTGTAAAATCTTGTCATGTGTCCACATCTATATTTTAGTACATAGAGACATTATAGCATTTTACCCCTCACTCTAAGTCATTTTTTATTTGATGGTGACAAGTGTCATCAACTTTTTTTTTTTTGAAATTCCATTTTTTTAGTTTACCCCATTTATTTTTAAACCCTCATAATTTCTTTTAATACTATATTTTTTCAAAAAAATGGCATCATTAAACTCATATCATATTTTTAGAGTAAATTACAAATTCTATTCTTTAAGTATATCTAAAATTATGAATCTTGTCTTAAAACTTTGATAAGTACACTGAGTGTCATTTATTTGAAAACTTGTCAAGCTTTATGTCATTTTTTGTTTTTACTAACAAAAGTTAACTTTTTCACTTAGTTTTTTTTTGTAAAATATCATTTTACCCTTAGCACTTAAAGGACGAAATCTGTAATCTTCACTGATCTTTTTTTTTCATTTTTGTTTTATTTTATTTACTTTACTTTTCTTTAATTTTTTCTCTTTTCTAATCACTTTTATTTTTATAAAATTAATTTTTTTTAACTCTTAAAATGACCAAATGTGTTATTATTAATCTTTTATTTTCTTTCTTTATGTTTTTTAATTTTATTTTTAATTTTATTTTAAATTTTATTTTTAATTTTATTTTATTATTAATCTTTTATGTTATTATTAATTTTATTTTCTTACTTTTTTTATTTTTAGCGACTTTTGTTTAAAAAATATCATAAATATTAGTAATAATTAGTTGTATTTTTTTATAAAATGTAATTTTATTTATAGATTTTTATTCTTTTACAAAATTATTTTCATTTGTTCGCTTTGTTCATTACCTTTGTAATAAAACTAATAGAAATTAGATAACTCGATTTTTAACATTTTAGATACAAGACTTTTTAGTCGCTTCAAATTATTTGGTTTAGGGTTTATATTAGAAATTGGTTGGAGAAAGTAAGATTTTGGTTTATGATATGAATTTTTACTTTTTCGTATTCAATCAAATGGTTTGTTTTTAAATATAAATATAGTGTTATAGCTCGTAACTTTAATTTAAACAAGTACTTGAAGCTTTTAAATAAACAAATCATTGTAATTTTCTTTAGTTAAATGCACTTGTATTTAGGATTTTATTTAAACTGTTAATAATGATTTTTTATCAATGTAAATCAAAATCAAACCATTTGAAATTAAAACGAAACTGAACTAAACAATTACTAAGGGTTTTGCTTTGGTTTGGTTTTACGATTAAGCTTATTGAACATTTTACAGTAGACACACTTAAATATTTCGTGTAGTGATCAAAGCTTAATTATACGTATAGTTCAACTTAGAATAATTATAACCAAGTAAAATATAAAAAGTCACATACCAAAATCACACGATCTCTAATAGGTTTCTAATATAAACCGTAATTCAAACTATTTAACATAGTTGAAAATTCTTATACCAAAAATGTAATTAAAAAACGACGGTGAAACAAAATCAATTACTAGTTTAAATTTTGTAACATAAAAAAAATATTTTTTGAGCTCTATAATTTGTTCTTGTACGATTAGAAAGGTAGATAACTAATTTTAAAAAATAGAAAAATATAATAAATTAAAAACCTATTGATAAAAGTATATTTTATAAAAAAAGATTAAAGTAATTAAGTAATAATATTTCAGATAAGTTTATAAAATAAAAAGTGATTAAAAAAGATAAAGTAAATAAAATAAAAACAAAACGTAAAAAGTAAAATACTAATGAAAATTGTAGATTGTCCTTTTAGGGGTAAAGGTAAAATGGTCCATTTACACAAAACTAACATAAAACGTTAACTTTAGTTAGTAGGAATGACATACAACGTGATAAATTTTCAAATAAATAATACTTAGTGTAATCATCAAAATTTAAGAACAAGATCCATAGTTTTAAATATATTTAAAGGACAAAATTTGTAATTTACTCTTCTTTTTAATTCCCTTATAGTCTCGTCAAATATAATAAAAAAATTCTAATAGCTCGTAATTACACTAGTGTAACGAATACTTACAACGTTGTAATGAACAATTGCAATTAGGTAAATAAGAAAACATTACATATTTGATATAAATATGCAAGAAGAAATTACCATACAAAATCATAATCATTACATATTAATAACCAAATTATAGAATCAACAAAACATTATACAGAATGTTTTTATTAAATTTTTTCAACAATGTTTTCTAGTAGTTCTATGTACTACATGTATATGAACATCCTTAGTAAGATTATTACCTATCACATAAAAGATATAGGTAAGTCAAAATGCATGTTAAAACTCGAATAAACTAAAAATGATGCAACAAGTGTAAGTAAGTGTTGTATTGACGTACCATGATATTAGATTATATAACAGATGGTATTACATCGGTGTAAGAATGAGTTACGTCTATCTAAGAATCTGTTGAATCGATGTAAAGAGCCTAGGAATCCCTACAAATACGTGATTTAATTTACACCATTAAAAAAAATTGGAATCAAACAAAAATAAGTAAAAAAATTTAACATATTTTGTTTAAGCCATTTCAACAAATAGGCAGAGTGCAATAAAATAAAATCAATTTTAACATTAATTTAGAACCATCAAAGAAACCCAAATGCAAAGAAGTAGTCGGTAACCATCACCAAATCATGAACTAGTTTGTTTTGGGTTTGTAACAAAATAGACCTCAAATTCATGAAAAATCAACCAAACAAAGATTTGTTAAAAAACCCACCTAGTGTTTGGTATTATAGCATGGAACGAGTTTGGTATTTCATCAAAACCTTTTAGTTCTGATGTAAATCGCAACTTATTTGAGAACTACTGTAGAAGAATCAAATTAATGTACGAAGAATCAGATTAGTAGCAACTAATGTAGGAAGAATCAAATTAGTAGCAACTAATGTAGGAAGAATCAGATTAGTAGCAACTTTACATGTGCTTCAACAGAAAATGAGTCGATTTTCGACATATGAACAAGTAAAACTTTTGTATCCGAAACTGAATAATCTATCAGATTCCTCATATGCAAACATCACAAGCCACTAAGACTTGAGACTTTCGATTGCTTTCTTGTGCACCCAAGTTTATAATGTTAAATTGTATTCATCTTCTTCAATCAGGACTTGTGATCTTGAATCTTTCTTTCCTATTGTTTATTAATCTAAAAAGAAACAAATGAGATATAGAGACAGAGAAAAAGAAAAAAGAAATAAAAATGGTGTGATGCGAAAGACAAAACTTAAATTTTAGTATATAAAGTACATAGTGAAAAATTACATATTTACCTTTCATCTGTTATCACAAATACTACCTCTTCGTTATAACATATATTTGACTTATGCACCATAAAACTTTCTTTTAGTTTATAGAAAATACATTTTAAGCTTTATAAATGAAGCATATACAATATTAAGTTATTAAGAGTTTAATTTAAACAAATGTCATTTATCATAACATTTATTCTTATTTCAAGTAAATTACAGTATTACGCAAGTAGCCTTCGACTATTAAATAACCATAGTTTTTTTAGTTGGTATCAAGGATTGAAATCCCCTTCCTTCTAATAGAAAATTTCAATAGGGTTGGTGCTAAGGAGAAATGGTTAAAAAAATAAAATCATAGGCCATTAGGCCATGACATTAAAAAAAATGGATAGGGTATTGTACTAGTTATAATGAACATACCACATGGATAAAAAATCATACAGACACCTAAGCAGAAGAAATGTCCCTGCTAGTGAGGGGTAAACCCTAAGTCACTAGCAACAACAAGTCTAAAAAGAAAGGAGTTGTCTTCAAAGGGTGCAAAGGGTGATGGTCAACCAAAGCCCTTTCTCTTTTAGCCTAAGCCAGCATGAAATCCAAGCCATCATTCAGTGCCCCACTTCATTTCAGATGGATATCCTTTGTCACTCAGCAAAACCCTCATATAGCCCACAACCATTTTCAGTACTACTTTCGCCTCCATTAGTTACCCTTTGTAATTTTCCTATTTATACTTGTATATATAGTTGATCAATCAATGATATAAAATATATTAGTTTTATTATTTCATATGGTATCAAAATCTTAAGGTTCTTGTCTTTTTTTCTCTTCCTTTTTATCTATCTTCTTCACTTTTGCATCCGGATCTTTGTTGGTCATCAACCTCTTTCTCGTCGCCTCCTCGTGTAACGACTTCTTTCTTTTCTTTACCCTCTCGTCATGCGCAACGACACATTGTACTTGTATGTATATTAGATGTTAATTTATTTTATCTTGCTACTGCACTTCTATGTATATTAGATGTTAATTTATTTTATCTTGCTACTGCACTTCTATGTATATTAGATGTTAATTTATTTTATCTTGCTACTGCACTTCTATATATATTAGATGTTAATTTATTTTATCTTGCTACTGCAATGATAGCTCCTGTTATCACAACTTACCGTTGTGCCATTTGTCATTCCCACTCATGGTCGTTGTGTCACTATGGTCATAGTTAATGCCGTCACTATGCCGCACCATCAGAGCTTCTGTCGTAGCTCCCCTCACAATAGCAACCTGATGTTTTTTTAATTGTTAAACCTTTTTATGAGATCTTTTTTATTTTTCGAAATTGTATGTTCATATAGTATCGATAAATTGATCATGTTTCTCACTCCGGTTTGATCATTCAGATCCCTCCTACTCCATTTGCGTGGGAGTGTCTGTTTCCCTTCTACTCCAGTTACGAGGGAGTATCAAAGATAGGCTAGCTGTTAGTTATAGTTTATTTCAATAATCCTTGCCATAATTAGGAAGGAGATGTCATTTGTTTAATTTTATGAGAGAGGCTATATGTGCCCCCTTTTCTACTTGTCATACCCCTTCTTTTAATATATTATTTTCAAAATTTTGATATCCTCCCCTTCAACTTTATGGTATACATTAATTACCATAAATCTTAAAACGTATTGATTTCACGCATATAAATACAACCATCTAAAGCATGACAAACTAAATGCTACATAAAACAATCTAAATTCAACAAACCGTGAAATAAATGCTACATTAAACAATCCAAAATCAACGAAGCATCACATAAAATGTATAAACAAATAAAAACTAAATTAAATTTCATCAAAGAATTCAAAGTTGTAGTGATCAAACTTTTTAAAATATAACAATTTGATCATTTAAACACTCGAACAACAAAACAATAGATAATAGTTTGGATTATTAAAATCCAATTTACCTTAAAAGTTACCAATAAGAATTTGTTTCTGTCATCATTCAAATCCCTATTTTATAACAAATAACACAAGAAGATTATAAATTACACTTGGAAATAACACAATTCAAATACCTAATTTCAATATCAAATATCTAATTTATCTTTCAAATCCCTACTTCAAATATCTAATTCATTTTTCAAATCCCTACTTCAAATATCTAATTTATTTTTCAAATCCCTACTTCAAATAATTATTATTTTATAACAAGATCACATGTGGGCGGTGGCAAGGGCCGCCATAACAAGCGGCTGTTTGGCGGTGGTTGGCTGGGCGGCCGGTGCTAGGGACGTGGGGTGATCCACGGTGTGGGTGGATGGTGGTTGACTAGTTGTGGCAAGTGGGAAGGGATGAAAGGTTGTTGGGGGCATATGGTGATGGATGGTTTTTTTTTTTAATTTAAGTTTATGTTTGATTGGGTTATGGACATTTGAGTTAATTAGTTAGGCTTTTGAAGTTGTTTAATGTTTTTTTGGGTTTTTTATTATTTTGGGTTTGTTAATTATTATTGTATTGGACTATTGAGTATTTTAAGCTTATTAGTTATTTATGTTTTTATAAAATGTAATATTTTTTTATAAAATATAAGATTATTTTATAAAATTAAAAGCTTTCTATTAAGTGTTGAGTTTAAAAATTTTTAGGGATAACGTAATATTTTCTCATGGGTAACGTAAAACCCTATTTTTTTTTACATAAAACCGTAAATTTTTTTTGCACTACTCGTAAAAAATTGAGTAGCTGAGTCTACACCTCGACTACATGTAAGTCCACCCCTGCCTATCATTATGCTTCATGCATGATCTAAGGCACTTTGACCAACTTAAACGCTCAGGGCAGCATATAGTACTTGATGTTACCAAATTATACTATAACACAATGTGTAGGCATAAGGCATGTCAACACTTTCAAGTCTCCAGTGTAAGTAACATCCTTTATTCTACAATCTAAAGCTTGGGAAGGCTTGTAATGTACCATTGAACATGACCACATCCAATGATTGAGCCCTTAAGTATATTTGACAAAACATGCAATCACGATCTAAGCATGATCGTATGTTATGGGCTATTGGATTGAGATATGCATGTATGTCGAACGCTACATGTTTGATCATGCCCTGTTTGTAATGCTTTTGATACCACTATTATGCCTGCAAACAAGTCTAGCCAAGCCCGAGCCTCATGCGACTCAAGCTCAAGGAGGATTCAAGATCGACTAGCTCGTCTCAAAAAGCTTGAATATTCACATAAAAATTATTTTGATAAAAATAATGTGAAAATTTGTATTTAATATACAAATAATTATAGCAAAACATGTCAAAAAAGCAAGTCAAAACCCAATATAGTTAAGGAACCTTATTTTGACAATGTCCCCTCAACGTTTTTACGACTTAAACCTAAACCGTAATTGTAACATCTAGTAGCTAAATAGAGTCCAGGGCTTTTTTGCAAATCTTAAGAACTTCATTAAAACAAATTTGAACATGTGTGAGCTAAGCTAAGCCAACCTCAACTCATGCTCAAAACTATACTAGCCTGCTCAGCTCGGATTCTTCCCAAGAAGCTGAAAATTGAACTCGACTCAGCTCATTTACAACTAAAACAAGCTCATGGCTCGACAAGTTGGTTTTTTTTTAATAAAATCAATACAATAACTAAATGATAAAATAAACTAAATAATAAAACAAAAATGTGTGGACACCAACCTAAACATTGAGGGCAAGAAACTGAACAACACCGTAGCCGTAGAAGACCTTGAACAACTGATTGTAGCAGTGTCACAGGTGGGCCATAAGGTAACAGAAGAATGAACTAACAGGTAACAACAATCTGTGTCGCAGGTTTGGGTTAAATCTGCTAGGGAAATATGCGATTTCTAATAAAGGTTTCCAATATGGTAATCTGCTAGGTTAGATAAGCCCCCCTTGAAGAAGATGAACAAGACAAATAAGAGCTCGATAAGAGGACAGCCAACTGGCTGGAATAGTGGAACCATGGCAAAGAAATTATAGAGGCTATACTAGTTGGGTTATGTGGGCTCACGAAGAGGCATTTTGGTTGAACTATTAGTTGGCTGTTATTACATATACCGGACTACCGGAGTGGACCAACGAGCAAGCTCACATATTGGCTCGAAAATTATGCGAGTCAAATTAGCTTAAGATGACTTTATTATAGTTTTTTTGAGCTAACTTCAAGTCACGAGCTATTGAGCAACCATACACCTCCTTACCTTAATCATCCCCACCCCCCACAGTTAAACATGTAACCAGAAGATATAACTGAAGAAAAGAGTTGAAAAGATTATTCAATAACTGACCTAAAAATCAGTTTTGAATCTGTAGAGAATGAGTTTACATGGGAAGACAGGCCGAACAACCAAGTTAACAAAATCCAGTTTTTTAAAAAATTGCAGGAAATGATATATCACATTGGCAACTGTTAAGGGGCGATCAAAAAGATCCAATCAGACCCATTTTCTAGTAACTATTTCCAATGAGTAAGTGAAAAACACATGATACAAACATGGGCTTTGCCTGATATGGAACGACTGGAAGATGTCATTTCATATTGATATATGTTTTGGGTCGGTTAAGGTTAACAACTATCAATCACGTACTATTATCTTGTTTAGATTGAGCTTTCAATTTCTCCAGTTGTTTCTTCAAATAAGCCTGTTTTAACTTCTCTCGCCGAGCAGCCACCTGCTCTTGCCTGCGGACTTTCAGTTCAGACACTTTTTCTCGAGCTTGATTTACTTCTTCATGCACTTCCCTAAGAAAATCCCACAGAACATAAAACTTTCTTGATCATCAAGCAATCTTATAAAAAAGCACTCTCTTTTTAAGCTAAAAACAGAAAAGATAATGTTGGGAAGGGGTACCTTACAAAACGCTTATGTTCATCGTTGTCTACTGTACCAGCCGCCCTACCAAGACCCATAGCCCGTGTATCAGGTAACATGGGTTCATCATATGTATCAGACTCGTGGTTGCTTACTTCTGTCGAAAATGGATTATGATTCTGAGGATGGTGTGATTCTTCTTTTAAAAGGGTCTTACTGAAAAAATCCACACAATATTTCTCCTTATCTTCCTCATCAGATACTTCTCCTCTGGCCAGCTTTTCGTACAACTCAGCTTTCTTCTCTAAGGCTGCATAGCTGGCTGACCCATCTTTCTCTGCTTTCATCACCAGCTTATCCCTGAAATTATGTTACAAAACAACTAGAAAAGTAAGCATGGAACCAAACAACCCAAAACTAGAAACTAAACATGGAAAAACCAGATAGATTAAACAATAATGGGCAAGTGCGTAAACAACGCATATAAGTGAGAACTCTAATCAGCTTCACTGAAATTAAACAAGGAACAAGACAAATTAGCCTTTAAGAAGAAAAGATCTCCAAAATCTACAACAAAACAATAATTTCAAAAGCTACCTAAACTGAAATCGGAAATCCTATTTCAAAGAAAAAATGAAAGAAGTTAATTAAATACTCCTAAAATCCTTCCCACTCAGCCACTACCCAATTTAGCTGCTGACCGAGTCTTCCCAGTTTGTTGACTGGACTGGGTGGGCTGGATCCGACACACACCCACCGGATACATATCAATACTTCCTCCCTGGAGAAACAACTTGTCGCTAAATTGAAAAGATGGCAGTGGGAGTGTCATCCTGCTTGAAATTTTCCAGAAGGGCTCAATGGTAAGATAGTGGAAGGTTACAGAATTTTGAATTTCCGGTTGCACTCCTTGCAACTTATATTCTTGACCAGAGATGGAAACTACCAAGAAAATTTTATTCAGATAGCCAGAATAGTGTTTAGTGTAGCTAACCATTGTATGCCTAGTACCACATCAACCCCTCTATCGAGAACGGGTAAAAATCTTCTATGATTTGAAGTCCCTGATTTATACGACGTCCTTGCAAATCAGGTGACAACTAATGATATCCCCGTTGCCAATGTGATGACCAAAGAGGACATTGTTTCAGCTGGGATGTGCACTTCCCTAACCAAAGAGCTACGAATAAAGTTGTGAGTAGATCCACTGTCGATCAAAATTAGTACATTAGATGGCTAATGCTGCCATGAAGATTTAGGGTTGGGGTTTGGGACTTCCCTAAGATGGCATGAAGAGTGATTAAAGCAAAATCCTCCTGATCGAGCGTGGTTCCATAGGCTGCTATATCATCATGACAACCTGCTTAATCTTGCCATTAAGAGTTGAAAAATACAGATCTTACAATAATGTCCAGGCTCGTACCCATCCCCACAACAAAAGCATTCTCCTTTAATGGACAAAGCCTGTTTCTCCAAATCAGTGATACGGAAAAGGTGTTTTCTGTTGTTTGGAGATTGAAGATGCAGGTGGTCAGACTATGTTCGTATCCACTGGATCAGGTTTGTTGCTTGCTGTTACAGTGGAACTCTTACTGCTTTGTACATGCCTGATGCCCCAATTTTGTTTCATACTCCAAAGCAAGCTCATGGGTTTTTGTGAATTCGTATATCTTATTTCAGTTCTGCCTTTAGGCAATTCAGAAACACGTGTAACAGACAATGAAGACTCAAGTTGTACCACTATTATGTCCAATTTAGATAATGTGAAATTCATCAGTCCACAAAGACTGACGTCTCTCACATCATCAATTCCCTATAAACAACCTGAAGTCAGTGGGTTTACATGAAACATAAATCTCCCCAACAAGAGGACGGTCACAAGTAGAAGAACAGTAAATCTAACACAATTGATACCTAGATGCTTGAAGACATAGGCTGTAGGATCGATTCTATATAATTATAATACGAACCCTAATATTGACTTAAGAGTAATATCTCATGAGCATTCATGTATAAAAGAAGCAATTGATAAGGTGAGATTTAAGACGTACTTGTGAGAACGATCGTCTACGCCGGAGTTCCTGCCAGCATATGGATCATTGGGAGTGATCTTCTTCTTGGCGCGATGGACCTCCAGTTGGTCGGGATTCTTATTAGAAGTGGTGGTTTTGGCCTCTTCTTGAGACTTGTACAATTGGGCCTTGAGCTCGAGGATCGAGGAGGGGCCTACGCCGGCGATGGCGCGGTGTTTCTTGGGCATGATGGAGGATTCGGTCAGCCATCCTAGTGATTCCACCACCACTCTCTTCTTCTTCTTCTTCCCTGTATCTTCTTCATCACCCATCTTCATCTTCTCTGATTGATAGATAGATAGATAGATAGATAGATTGGTT
>BJCN01137027.1:0-11322 GCA_018326445.1 Flaveria brownii
AAAACTTGATGTACACACGCCGAAACCCTAACTTTCCTAAAAAGGAAACTTCTAACGTAAGCTTTTAAGAAACAAAGTCACGTGCAACGTTAACTACAAATATGCACTTAACTACACTACCAATGATCTAAGGATATATAGCTTATTACCTATATCATGATCATAGGATGCTAGGAAATTGGATATTCTCTGTGCTTAAGGAAACCGTGATCGATACTAAGGTGAGTTCTCGTGTCCCCCTTTTTACTTTTGTTTTGGGGATGAAGCATGCTCTTTTAAACTGGAACTTTTGACTTTGCTACTTTGTGATGCTTATGTTGTGGATTTTTTTGATGATACCTATTAATACTTGAATCACAATCATTAGATCTTTTATGAACCGCTTGTTTTATATGGATAGATCTATTTGGTGAATCCCCCACACACAGTGGCTTCCGGTTATGGAGGGTACCCCACTGAGATCCTGAGGGATCGTTTGTGGCATGTGACAGGTTTTTATAAGATACTATGGTGAATGATCCGGCAGGTATGGTACACTGTTTTGAGGCTCAGTTCTCCCTTCGGGGATTAACCGGTACAACATAACTTTAGAAGAGGCTAGTCGGGACTGAGTGTAGGGTTGATTATGACCCCACAATTGTTATAATTGATATTAAAACTTTAACATGTGGACTTTAAGAGCCCCTTTTTTCCGAAACTTTAACCGCTTTAACTCACCAACTTTTTACTTGACACAAAACTTTTTGAGCATGTTTCAGGTAACCCTTGATGGAGGTCTAGTTCGCCTTGGAAGACACTTGGATGACTTAGCACCTTGACCACATGGCATTATAGATTCTACTTTGGACTTTTGAACAATTTGTAATGAATGATACTTTAAATTATGTACTTTTGACGTGAAACCATTTGATGTAACCGGGCTAAGCTGTTTAGTCTCGGATTTCTTTTAAGTTAATATAATGCCATGTGATTTCTCTACTTGTGTGCTCTTATGATGGTTTGTTTCCGCTGCCACATTCATTGCTAGTCTGTCACGTCCCACCCTCATTGGGCCCGGGGTCTGACAATAACCCATACGAATCAGACAATCTTTGACTGCATCATCATCAATCTTCACCGGTGCATGAGGTTGGTCTTCTAACAGTAACACAATGTTAATCACCTCAACAGTAATAAAACCCCTCTTGTCCTTAACTGTGGCAGTAATACAAGTTTTTCCGTCTTCATCTATCTCGTGTGCAGCTGAGTGCCAAAACTAATCTATCACATCAGTATAAATAGTAGGATTGGAAGATATAGCATAATGAATCCGGGATGTCTTAAGTCCCTCGATTAGTGATCGGAATAGAGTTTTGTCTTCGGAAACATCTCCTAGATAAGCTATAGCCTTATGGGTTTTGTTTAAAACCATAGGACTCGCCATCTGAAATATTAAACAACTTGATAAGTACATAATATCATTAGAAATTTTCAGACTTAGTAAAATTCTACACTTAGAAAAATTTTGGAAACTTGAACTTCTCGCGCGAAACTCCAAGTTCTCGCAAAAAAAATACAAGTTTTCATTTTAACTTCTCGCGCGACAAGTCAAGTTTTCACTTGAATTTGAATTTGACCATTTGTCAACTTCTCACGCTACAAGTTCACTTTTGATGTGAAAGGATTTGAACATTTTCGCCTCTTTTCATGTTTTAAGGAACTTTTTGCATGCGAAAAGTCCATTTCAAATCAAATTTTTAATTTGTCAATATGTGAGTATTTTAAACATTAAACATGTTACATACGTGTTGATTTAGTCATTATTAAGGTTCATTGTGATTAATTTGTTCAATTTTAACATGTATTAATTATTTTAAGTTTCGGTCAAAATACAAATACACTCAAATCGAAGTCTTTGTCATCAATATACCTTAATAAATTGTTAAGAGTCTAAAGTCGACCACAATGAACTATGTTAACAAATTGGACAGAGTTTCAACACTTTGAATTTTTGAGTGAAACTTTCAGGTAATTTTTGTGCGAATACTTGACTTTTCGCTCAACTGTGCAACGACTTCTCGCGCGAGAAGTCAGAGTTCTCGCTTGATGAACTTTTCGCGTGATGTGAACCTTTTGCGTGAAAAGTTCATTTTTCTTTTGAAATTCTAACTTTTTGTTTTTTCAATTTTATTTTTCTTATTAAGGCTTATGAATTGTTATGAAAACGATTAAGTTTAACTAAGTGTTTATAATTATTCAATCACCCTTAATTTTGAACATTTTGTAGAACAAATAAACAAAAGAACATTTTTAACAAAATCAAAATGACACAATAACTCTTCTAATAACATAAATATTTTTTATTAAATTTTTAAGTATAGGATCATATCAAAATGACACAATAACTCTTCTAATAACGTAAATATTTTTTATTAAATTTTTAAGTATAGGATCATATTTCTTAGAAATTGATCATTGATATCATCAAGCATTATTATAAATAAGACTTGTTACGTTGATTATCAATATATTTATCCACTTTAAACTCAGACTTCAAGTTTTACTTAGACACTTGACCTGTGATATTTATCATGTTTTGGTTAAGTTATATGAACTCAGTGGATCACATAATCAAAAATCCTACAAAACCCTTATTCAGCTTCAAGACACTTTTGAAATTTCAAGTCACTCCAATTTAACTTAAACCTTTCACTTTTGATCAGCTTTCTCAAAATTTCTTATTGTCTTAGATAATATCTATTTGAGCATAACAAGAACGTTTCTGAACACTATAATATATACAAGTTGTAGGACTTATTAACTGCCAGTCGAACTTATGTTTTGCCCTCGCAAGACATTTAGGATTTACATGCTAAGTCGGACTTACATGCCCATCTTTTGATTTTGCCTCCTGGTCATAATATATTCTCAAAGAAGAAAATTATCATATAATATATATGTCTATGACATATCTTTTATTACTGTGCTTATTGGAATCATTTACACCTATATGGCCTATTTGGCTTCTTTTTGCTCATTTTGTTCTTTTTTTATTTTGTGTTTCTTTTGTATGCCATGTTGATCAATAGCACCTCTTGTATAATCATTTACAAGCAAATGTTCATTAGAGTAGCGTACCAAGCACGAGGAGCTTGATGTAAGCCATAAGTGCTTTGTCCAACTTATAAACATACTAAGGATGTTCTGGTCTTCAAAACCCAGTGGTTAACAAACATAGGTTTCTTCTCTTATTTCACCGTACAAGAAGGCAGTTTTGACATCCATCTGATAAAATATGAAGTTCTTATATGAAGCATATGCTAGAAATATATGTATAGCTTCAAGTCTAGCAACTAGAGCATATACTTCTTTATAATCAAGTCCTTCGATCTGATAGAATCCTTTAACAACAAGGCTAGTCTTATTGCAAACAAGAACATCCTTTTCATCTGTCTTGTTCTTGAATATCCATTTTGTTCCAATCGGTAGCTTACCCTTTGGTAGTTCACACAAATGCCATACATTTAGCTTCTTAAATTGCATCAGCTTGTCTTACATGGCCTCTACCTAACTATTTTCTTTCAATCCTATTTCAACATTCCTTGGCATTATTTGAGAAATAAAACATGAATACAAGCATGTATTTATCGCTCCAGAACAGCTTCGAGTTTGAATGCCCTATCATATTGGACCAATGATTGCTTTAGTTGGATAGGCCGTATGGATTCTCAGCTAAGGAATAGCATCTTCTAGGATAACTTCATCTAGGTTAGACATATGTCCCACTCGTTCTTCAATAGTGTTTCTTCCTTCTGGTTGATAAACGATATCTTCCTCTTGATGATTATCATTATCAATAGATAAATCATCAAATAGAACTTGAATGATATCAATTGGATCAACTTGAGTAAAAGAACAACTCTGATCAGAGATTTGTGGAGCTTGCTCAACATTAGGATCAGTCTGAGACATGTTAGATTCAGAAACCTGAGGAACAGCTGTACTAGGTGTAGAAGAAGGTATATCTGAAGATATTCCCTTTGCTTGAGATGAAATGGATCCAATATCATCAACAAACATACTTAATTGAGGTTGTCAAAGGTATTGTCATTGTAGAAACAACAGATAATCGATTAAGTGTTTCAAATAATGAAGCATAATCATAAACGCATGAAGGTGCAGAAATTGCATCCGTTTTGTTAGTCTCATACCAATCAATAGAAATGACCCAATTATTTGTTTGGATCTTTTATTATAAACCCAATATGCAACCTTCTTGGCTGAATATCCAACAAAGTAACATTCATCAGCTTTTTCATCTAATTTTGACTTTGAATAAGATCTGTTTAACAATGTACAACAACATCCGAAAGTTTTGAAATATTTAACTTTAGGTTTATGTTTAAAAAGGATTTCATAAGGAGTCATGTTTTGTTGTTTATTAATTAACACATGATTCTGAACATAATAGGCAGTGTTAATAACTTCAGTCCAAAAGCATGATGGTAATTTGGCTACTAATAACATTGTTATGGCAACTTCAATTAAAATTCTCTTATGTTATTTAGCAACTCCATTTTGTTGTGGAGTTCTTGCAGAACTAAATTGCCTAGCTATTCCTTTTGAATCACATAATTCATTCAATGTATGATTATGGAATTTGGTTCCATTATCACTTCGAATGCACTTGATTGTTTTGTCAGTCTGATTCTCCACAAGTGTCATGAATTTTATCAGCAAATGAGGTGTCTCATCTTTGGTTGCTAAGAAGAAAACCCATGTAAATCTAGAGAAATCATCAGTAATGACTAAACAATATGCATGACGTCCTAAACTCAAAACACTTACTAGACCAAATAAATCCATGTGTAAGAGTTAAAGTATAGAATCAATTTTTGTATTAGCTACTGGTTTATGAGGAAGTTATGTTGTTTGCCTTTTGAACATGACAGACAATGTTCGGTTAGTTGAAATTCTTTCAATTGTTATCTAACAACATGATTTCCTCTAACCGACTTGTTCATATTTTTTAATACTTAAATGACCAAGATGACTATACAATAACAATAAATCACTTTCCAAGGATTTTGACAACAAACATGACGTAGTTACAAATGAATGAGATCCATTCATATAAAGTAATTACGTGTCTTTATCTCTCGGAGTTCTCAATAAGATCCACTCATCCGAAATTACAAATCCAGGTTTTAGAATCAGACATTCTAAATCAGTGATAAGTGTTGAATATTGTTTGTCACAAATTTGAGAGACACTTAACAAATTATGTTTTAGTTCCTCTACAAAATTGACATATTCAAAACTTAACACACCATTAGACATTGTACCTTTCGTTGTAATCTTACCACTTTTGTCTCCAACAAATATAATATATCCTCTGTTATAAGGTTTGATGTTGTTTAAAAGAGATATATTACCAGTCATGTGCCTTGAACATCCACTATCAACATGCCATACGCTATTAATGTTGGGTCTTGGATGTTCCTGTACAAATGAATGATTTAATCATTTTTAGGAACCCAAGCCATGGTGAATTGAGTATACCATTTTCATCTAAATATGATACAGATTTTAGTATAATATCTCTTTTATCACTAAAGATGTAATCTTCAACAATATCAGGTTCAGATTCTTTTTCATTAACTTTCCATTTTTGTATTAGTTTGATCAGACTAGTAACCAATTTCTTGAAAGTACTTTGTGTGGAAGATGAATTGTCACCATTGACATGTAAAGGTTTCTTGTTTGTATTTTCTTTTTGCAAAGTTTTGTTTGTTTGATCATTTCTTTTATTAGTAAAAGAGTTTAAATGATTCAAATTTCTTCTAAAATTTGCATTAAGAAAGAATTGTTTTCTATTATTTGTAATAAAATTATGAAACCTTTGTTTACTTGTTAATTGCTTATGATGACAATTTCTTGCCATGTGATTTGGCTTTCCACACACATAACAACATTTATTTTTATACACGTTTTGGTCTCGACTTGTTTTTTCAAACTGTTGATGATAACTTCCACAATTTTCATTAGAATTTGGCTTTAGTATGTCTTTGCCCTATAGATTCTTTAACAGTCTCTCGTTTTCCATTTTTATTGGAATTTGTCCTAATAGATTGAATCTCTTCTTATACTAATGCGGTTTTAGATTTAGCTTTATCCTTATGAAAGGAAGGTACTGGAGTAGGATCAGATTATTTTGTACCTTATCTACACGTATCTTGTTTCACAAAATTAGCAATAATAGGAGACTTATTTTTAAAAAAACTTGCATTTGTTTCCTCAAAAATATAATCTTCTTTATCATTGTTGCCTTTTGAAACAAATCTGTTCTTGAAATCTGTTTCCAAGTCAGATACTGATGTTGTGACTCGTTTTCTTTCTTTGGTATTAAACTTAATTTTTGATGTAAGTTTCTTTTCTTTGTTTGACATTTTTGAACAATCATTTGCAACATAAGAAACTTCTGAACTTCCATTGATTACTAATGATGAATTATAAGTACATTTTTCATTACAAGTTTTATTTTCCTTAAAAATTATTTCATCATCACTTTTCCAATCATCAACTAACCCGTCCATCTTAACACATTCTATAAAAGAATTATCATGATGAACTTTAATTTTAGTTTTTATGATAGCGTCAACAGTCAGTCACACATTCACTGAAGGTGTTAAATCGGACTGTAGTTGAAACCTAAACCATAGGTCTCTTCATCACAAGTGTTAACTGATAAAGGCAATGAAGAATAATCATGACTAATTGGTGGTGCTATGTTAGAATAACCAACTCCACCTTTACCACCATTAATCTTTTATGTCGTTTGAGATTTGATAATACCTTCAACCATGTTAGAAGATAATTCAAATTTCTTACCAATCAGATTTGCAGATAAGAGTTCACTGTTTAGTTTATTAATTTCCAAAGATAGTTCATTGTTACGAATGGTCAAATCATTTATGTTACAATATTTGTCATAAAGATCTAATTTTGATAGATAAATTGATTTGTTTAAGCCATATATCTTTTCTTTAAAAATTTTCTCATCAGTTTTATGTTTACGAGCTTGATATTGAAGTTTCTCAACTTCTAAGATCAAAAGTTCATTGTCAACTATGTATCTTTGCACCTTTCCAATACACTCATTTGAACAAAGAGAAATATATACCTCATTAATTTCAACTTTCTCCTTTGTCTCTTCATGGAAAACATTCACCATGAAGGCTTTTTCCGTAATCATTTCTGTTTTTAATGCTGGTGTAATCTCAGCAGCATTGACTTGGTTAACATGAGCATATGCTGGAGTAGTCTCAACAGCTATGGTTTTCTATTCTTCTTTAGCTGGAGTCAGCTCAACAGCCTTTTCTTTGACTTCTTCAATCTTGACTGGAGTGTACTCAACAGTATTTTCTTCCTTGTTTTCAGATTGAGATGGAGTAATCTTAATAGTTATTTCATCACTTTCTCCACTATTCTTTCTCCACTTTCTCAACTATCTCAGCTTCAATCCTTTTTTCCTCAGCAAACACACCATCCAATAGATCATCAGACATAAACTCAGTAAATAAGTTGTCTTCAACATGCTCTTCAACTGGTTGGATTTCAGCCAATAGAGTAGTGGACATCTTGATATCAAGGATTTCCATTTGGTCTGACCAATCATACTCCTTATTGGTCTGAGATACCAAGGCTTTGTTCTTGGATGAACTGGTTTGATCAGTTTTTGTTTCCACCTCTACTGTCACTATCTTCTTTCCATGATTAATTTGATTTGTATAGGGTTCAGTACATTCTCTAGCAAAGTGACCATGTTTGTCATAATTATAGCATCTTAAACAGGACTTGTCAAACCCTATCTTGTTGGAGTTATTCATACCAAACACTTTTCTGCCAGTTCTCCTTGTAAGCTTTTGGCTCTGTACACCACCATAGCCATCTGATACTTAATATCATTCTCTTCTACATCATCGGGGTTAACTTGTTGTAAGTCATCAACCAAGATGTTTGGTGCACTAAGTCTTCCGGCAGACAATGCTTCATAGCTGTTCATGAAAGTAGTAAATAGAGCTAGGTGCTCTTTACCTATCTGAACGGTTTGCTTAGTAGGTTGAGAATTTACAACAAAAGCTTATTGTGTTGATTGAGCAGCTTTAATCTGAGGGTAGGCTTGATTTTGGGATTGGATTTGAGGTTGAGCATAAGGATTTTGATTAGTATCTTGATATTGAGGCAAGGATTGGGGCAATATTTGATTTTTGATAGTTAGATGAGTAGAATGCTGGCTATTGTTGTTGCTAACATAGTTGAAAGTTGCTGACATAGTAATTAGGACTATTAACCATTTTGTCACACAGTGCCGATGCTTCAGCTCCCATAGTGTTGATCTAATTTGCCGCCCTTTGCTTATCATCCATATCATAGGATTTGATGGTTGTGATGAGATCACTGAGTGTCAAGGTGAACAAGTCCTTAGTTCTCTTCATAGTAGTGTTTTTGTTGTTCCAACTATATGGTAGAGAATTTAACAGCTTTTTGTTAACTGCTATATTCTCCAAGATGATTCCTGCACTCTTCATTTTTGTGATCAGCTTCATAAATCTAGACATCTGAGCCTTCAAGGTTTCACCAATTATATGATTAAACATATTGAACTCTTGGTTCAGCATATGTTTTCTGCTCCCTCTTAAGTCTTTGTTACCCATTATTTGTTCTTCCATGGCATCCCATAAATCCTTAGCCTTTGTAAAATCTTTAAACTTTTATGCTATCTCAGTATTCAATGACATGGTGATAGCAGCATAGTTCTTGTCATCAAGTTCTTTCTTTTTCATATCCTCCTCATCCCATAAATGTTTCGGTTTAGGAACCAAATCTCCTTTGTCATTCTTATACACTGGGATGTATGGACCTTGCTTAATAGATCACATCATCCGGGGTTCAGTGTAAATGACATGGTTCTCAAACCTGTATGCCTAATCTGGATAATCTTCTTCACTGAGCAGACGAGGTGGCTTTGCACTTGTTCCAATCTCATTGTCGAGATTCAAAGTAGCAATGATGTGCTTTAGATTAGCCATTTTCTCAAACTGAAAGTCAAATTCTTCCCAAAATCTTCAAACTCAAAGTTCTCATGCAAATGATCAACTTTTCACGCGAGATCTTCAACGTTCTAGCGCAGACAGTGCAAAGTTCTTGCGTGAAAACTTTTGTAATTGAATTTTACGAAAATAGAAAGTTGTCGCGTGAGTTGATTTTGTTGTAACAAACTTTTATCCAACTCCTACAAAATCTTCAACTTCTTGCGCAAAATGTCACTTTCCGCACGAATTCATCAAGTTTTCACCTGAACAATTCTCTTTGATTTCAAAGGTTTCCATATCAATTTTTTACCATTTTGATTAAAATTTTATTAATTAAGTATTTAATTAGTGATTTAGGTTCAATTAAGATCCTAATTTTCTCTAATTGATTCAATTAAACTCGTTTTAAGCTCAAAAATTCATCAATTCTTCGAACACCAAGTCTAGCCGCTTCACTATCTTCAAAATTGATCAATCTCAGCAGAAATCCAACAAAACACTTTGAATCACTATGAATTCAATGCTCAGGAACTCTTCAAAACACTTCTTCAATCTTCAATCAATCGATCTAGAGCAACAAGGCTCTAATACCAATTATAAGGATCAACATCAATATAAATCGATCTCGTGAGGAGAAAGCGGAATATAATCGCTCAGGAATAAAGATGAAGAAGAATCACAAGCACATGAGCAAGAATGTAAATAATTAAAAGTGTATTGCCCTTTGATTTGAAGTGTTTACAATATGACTGAAATCAGAAAAAAGCAAAAGCTCTCACTAATTACAAAATTAAACTTCTATTAATAACCAAAGAAGTTCTCGCGGTAATACTATAATTCTCGCACGATTAACAGTTGTCGCACGATGCGCGGTAACTTTGGTTCTCGCATGAACTTTGATCTTGATCTTCATCTCAAATTGATTTCCCGAGCCTCTAGGTTTAACGCCTACAATACTGTTGCACTTTAGTCAAATTAAGACGGATGTGTGCATGTGTGATATCAACAAACAATAAACAAACTCAATCGAATATTATTAATCAAACGATTATAATACCAAAGGAGTTTACATCATTTAAGCTCGATCCACCCAAGGTGAGCTCCTCTCGGGTGGCCTATCACAAAACTCTCTGTGCTCTCTCACCTCAAAGCAACTTTTCAAATGAAAACACATAATAAAATACAAAGTAAAAACATCTATTTATAGTATCCAGATGTTCTTGCGCGAGGACTTTAAGTTCTGGCATGGCAACTCTAAGCTTTCATGCGATAGTATTTAATCCATCATCATGGAGTTCTCGCATCCTTTTATTTCTTGCATGATTTGAGTTTTTGCTTTTCACGTGATATTGTAATCCATTAAGACTAGGTTCTTACAATTTCCCTGTATGGATTATGATATCAAGTTATGTTTGACGTCAGTCACTCATCTTCAAGAATTATCCGATATCTGGGTATCTTTCACTTCAGTCTTCTGCCTCAGCTTTAACCTCCTTCATAGATATGTGCAGCTTACAACAAAGATGTCAACAGTTGGCATTACACATGATCTTGAAGATCTAAACATTAGACATCTCAATGTTTTACCATCATCCTGGAAACAAACAGTGACATTATTAAAGCACACAGAGAAATTTCCAATGGATCTAGATCTGTTGATTGCCAAGATTGAATCTGTGGAGATTGATGAGAGTTCAAGGATTAATGACAGAACATCCTCAATGTCACAGTATCAGTTTCTTGAATCTCCTGCAAATACTGTTGAGAATGCTTTCATGGCTAAGAATGAAAGATTACCTGAAGAAGACGGAAATCTATTTGTTGGAGCAAGGTTCTTCACTGATTCATCATTCACAAGTGCTCTTGTTTATGCAACCAAACCTCAACCTTAGTCTCCTCCAAATTCTCAAAGTTCTAAGCCATAAATAGATACGCCATCTGTTAAATCTGCTAAATCTAGCAAAGTTAAAAATGTCATAAACATCTTATTAGAGGATGAAGAGTCTAAAACTGCCTTTACTTCTTTCATGGCAAGCTTTCATGGCAAGCTTTCAAGCATATCAAGGTAGTCATCTAACATAATTAGATCTTGTTTTACAGGATTTATTTGAAATGGATCCTGAAAATGTTGAAGAGATGGATCTGAATTGGCAGATGGTGATGATTGCCTACAGAACTCAAAAACACTCGTATGTCAACAGGAAATACAAGCCTAGTGCTAATAAGACTGTTGGTTTTGACAAGTCAA
>BJCN01137028.1:0-12560 GCA_018326445.1 Flaveria brownii
TATATATATATTTAAAATTATATACTTGTATCTTGTACTTCGTCGTATGAATAGCGATGCGCTTTGCGACTTGGTTTTAGACTGTCGTATTTGTGCTCTTGCTTTTAAAACAAGCCATTCTCTCCATTGATAAACTTCACGCCTTCTCTATTCTATTACCTCTGCCTTTTAGCTTTTGCAGTCATGAACATGCCGTGCTCCCCCTTCCTTAGTTTGTAGTTGTTTGTATGTCTTTTCATAGTGTATGATAGGCTATGTATTTTGCATCAGACACTACCTTCTTCGCGTTTCACTTGGCTTCTTTATATCTCCCCCTTAATCTCACTACACCTTAAGAAGCAACAACTACTTACAATTTTGTTGCTTGTCACTAATCTTGCCTTGCACATCTTTATTCCACCACCAAAACTTCTTATGCCCACTTACTGTTCCCGTTGTGACCCCTAGAGTGTCCTTTGCTACTTGTGTAATGGTGGTTGTCACAACATCCTATATATGGTTTACATTCTCATCCAGTCTACTTGAGTTTGTGGAGATGACCTTATTTATGAACACCATAATCTAGTGGTCGTTCAAATTTCCCCATCGAATCTTCAGTATTTTTTACGTTTTTTTACCTTAACTAACAATTTTCTCACGGCTATATTTGCCGATAATTGTTGATAAGCTTCTATCGTCTCCTAGGGTAGAAACTGGAATCTACAATCTCCTTGCCACATCAAAAAAAATAGTCGATTTGCATGTTATGCCCCTTGCAGCTAAAAGTGATCAAATGCTATTAGCGCCTCTTAAAAAACGAGTTTATAATGCCCATAGCACGGGCAAACAAGTTGTGAAGCTCCCTACCACTTCCAAAACTCCCATGCACCGAGATAAAACCATCAATATCCTTACCAATGTGACCATTAAAATCACCTCGGATACAAATTTTCTCCTCCTAAGATATGGCCCCCATAACTTTCTATTAGCAATCCAGGAAATCCTTCTTAGAAGGTGTCTCCTTTTGAATATTGTTTGTGGTTATGAGGCCTATAAGTAATTTTGTCAATATTTTTTATAATAAATTCTTTTCTATTGTTCCAGATATTCAGTTTCTTCCAATATCTGGCCTTCATGGTACCAACATGCAAACAAGAATGGACAAACAAATATGCCCATGGTGGAATGGCCAGTGTCTCTTTGAAGCCCTTGATGCTCTCGAAGTTCCTCCACGAGATCCAAATGGTCCATTTAGGTATCACTTTTGGTTCTTGTTTCTTTTCATCTCAATTACTTATGTCATTGTAATGAATTATATTTTTTTTTCAACTTAATATTTGATTACTAGGATGCCTATTATTGACAAGTTCAAAGATATGGGGACTGTTGTGATGGGAAAAGTAGAATCTGGTAGTGTACGTGAGGGCAATAACTTGGTCATCATGCCAAACAAGGTGCTTTTTTAATAACTCAAAAACAATTATTTTTGAACACCAATCTTTTACAGGGCAAATTTGTAAATTGTATATGCAGGTTCAGGTGAAAGTTCTTGCCATATTTTGTGATGAGGACAAAGTTAGGAGTGCAGGCCCTGGTGAGAATCTAAGAGTTCGATTATCTGGGATTGAAGAAGAAGACATACTTTCGGGTTTTGTTCTTTCCAATATCGGTATGTTTTCTTATTAAGTTTAATATCAAAAAAATAGTGATAATATCATATGGACATGGAGGCACATGCCTGATTGTTTTTTGTTTCATTTGATATACAAAATTCTAGTAGGTTGAGACTGTTGGAAGTCATAGTCCCTGTCAAGTAGATGTGGCAATATTGACTCCATTGTTTTTTGTTTCATTTCGAGCCTTCTGACCCATATTAGATAATGATTTTTTTTATCTGATCATGTTTAAGACCAGTTGTGCAACCTGCCTTCCCACACTCTTTGCTGGTCTTTAAATTAGCAATATATCTTTCTTTGTTGTTTACTCTCATAAGTAATTATTTAAAGAGTTTAATACTGTTTATTTCTATGCAGAAAAACCAATACCAGCGGTTAATGAGTTTGTGGCTCAGTTGCATATTCTTGAATTGCTGGATAACGTATGAAACTTAATATCTTTCATCCTCAAGTTGTTATTATGCTTCATTAGTGATTGCGCTGACTTTTATATTTCTTGTTTAGGCTATTTTCACTGCTGGTTACAAGGCTGTATTGCACATACATTCCGTTGTTGAGGAATGCGAGATCATTGAGCTGATGCAGCAAATTGATCCTAAAACTAGGAAACCTATGAAAAAGAAGGTGCTCTTTGTGAAAAATGGTGCTGTTGTTATATGCCGAATTCAGGTTAGTTTTCATACAATTCAATTTTTTTTATAATTACATTATATTTTTTCTTCTTTCTTTTGGTATGGCCAGATGGGTTCAGGTCAGAAAAGGTAAATTTTGATACCATGATATGGGTTGGGTTGACCTGATACATACTTATGTTCAAACTTTGTAGATAAAAAAAATAGTTATTGTGTCAGATATCAATACAACTATTAGTGTATGTCAATAATAATCTATATTTGCTATCGAGCCGGGGGTCTCTTTGGAAGCGGTCTCTCTACCTAACAAGATAGAGGAAAGACTCGCCTACACCTACCCTCCCCAGACCCTACTCTTGAGTGGGATATACTGGGTTTGTTTGTTTGTTTGTTTGTTTGTTTGTTTGTTTGTTTGTTTGTTTATTTTTAAACACGATTAAGAGTTCTACAATAAAATTACAATTTAATTGACTATCTACCTGGTTAACCCTTGTTTGACCTGTTTACTTATTTGCTAGATTTTTTTTTCTCATGTTTTTTCTCTCATTTATTACCACGTCTGCCTTTTCTTTTGATATCTTTTTACTTTATCATACGCGTATACACGGTCTTGTTGCTTTTCATATAAGCAGTCATTTCTTGTTATGAGTTGTAAAATGTTGTGAAGATTAACAATAAGGTACGGATTATTTGAGAATTATGAAATTCTCATGATAAGTATTTAAATATCCCCCTCAGGTGTCTAATATGATATGCATCGAAAAATTCTCCGACTTTCAACAGCTTGGGCGGTTTACCCTTCGCACAGAAGGTAAAAGCGAAACTAATTACCTGCAATCTTATATCTATTCCCACCAACTGTAGAAATTTAATAAAAAAGGAAACCTCTCTTCTACAGGAAAAACAGTCGCAATTGGAAAAGTTACCGATCTTCGTGCATAAACAATTTTGGAGAAAATGGTAAATGCTAAGATTGATATTATTTCACTAGCCTAATACAAAAGGAAAATTGCAATTTGATCTTTTTATTTTATGAATGATAATGGTGTAGGGAAGCCCGGTAATGAGAAGCTAATTGGGAGCAGAGTCGAGATGTGAAACGGGCAACGATTCCTGATACGTTTTGAAATTGTAGTGCTTTGATGCTGAATTATACAGACTAGACGAGTGAGCATATTTTACAAAGTTAGTTGCTTTAGTTATGGCATGATGATTATTATGCGTCTTTTTCCAATGCTTACCATCTTGTTATTCATGGCACTGTAATTGTCATTTGATCATCTATACTTGTGTTGTGTGATGGGTCTCATTCTTACAATTCCAGAACTTGCAAATTGGATAAACCTTAAATAACATGCAGTCTTTAAAATTTGCCAAGTTTTATCAGTATGACTACACCCTTGCATTTGACAGCAAAAAAATGACATCGTTGTGATAGCATGGCACTAAGCTAAGCCCAAATACAACCTAATGGGTTGTCTAACGAATTAAATTGCAAGTTGCTCAAGTTAATTAAATTGATTACGCTAATTATAGAATTTTAAATTTGAAATTGAATAGGGTTCGAAAAATTTAATTCAATTTGAATTTTGGTTGTTATTAGTTAAAAGTAAACATATAAATTACGAAATTCAAAATACAATCCCAATAGTCTACAAACTTTATTCCAAAATTTTAGTATCAAGTTACAAAGTTGAAATCAGATTTGAGTTTTATGTTTTACGAATCCAACTCAAAATATTAAAGCTATGCGTGTATTATGAGTTGATGAGCTTTGAGTAGTGGCAATTCAAATCCTTCCCCAGAAACAATGGTATCTCAATATATAGTCCCTTTCGGATGTGATGTATATCTCTTATTGCCATATCTATAGTGTATGAGACAAATGTATGCATTTCTATTCGGG
Source organism: Flaveria brownii (assembly GCA_018326445.1). Classification (NCBI taxonomy): domain Eukaryota; kingdom Viridiplantae; phylum Streptophyta; class Magnoliopsida; order Asterales; family Asteraceae; genus Flaveria; species Flaveria brownii. The sequence continues at coordinate 4,194 of BJCN01137028.1, forward strand.
TTGTATTCTATGGTTATGATTTTACCATATATACCTTTTCCATTCTGTTGAAAAACTCTTCTATGGTATAGACGCTTATGACCTTCCCTTGATGCTCTGCGGTAATGGCTCCTTTGGTATTCCGACCTTTACCATAATGATGCTCACCATACGGTTGGATTTCACTTGAATGTCTACAGTTCCATTTCGTGTGCTCGGGGTTTCAGCATGAATATATCAATCATTCTCTTGATATGTATAAGAAAACCGCGATCAATAAAATGAAAAATACCACTATCAACATAGTAGAAAATATGAATGTCGCATGTTTACATGCTTGACATTTAAGGAAAAGAGTATTGTGTTCACATAAGCATGCCTAGTTTTGGTGGCAATATACATAACTTAGCAAATCATTGTGATGAGTTAGGTGCACCGTCATCACTTGTCTGCATAATCAAAATTTATTATAACAATAAATCAGAATAGAAAAGTCGGATGGTTTAATGAGTTGTATACAACGATTTAAAATGTTTAGATGCACCTTTGTAACAATGTTGTATTCAATAGTGCATCAAACATAATTCGACGGTAAAAAATCATCCTAAACAATAAGTAAAATTCATCAGATGCATTTACTTTTTATGGTACATTTTAATCAATTAAACTTCGCGTAAATTTGGCAATCTTAGCCTATAAGTTAATATGATTAATCTAGTAAATCTTTCTTACACTTCGTGCAATTAAACTGCTTTTGTTTGAATGTCCATCTGAACATTCTTCAACACATATGCAACTCTAGGATGAATTTCTCTCAACCATTCATAATGTTCATAGCAAACAAGTTAATGATTATATCCATAACTAACTACTTCTTTAAGTGAAATCCAAGTCTATCAAGTTAATCAATGTAGCTCTTCGTCTTTAGAAAATGAGAATTTACCAATGAATTAATTTTGCATATGAGAGTTTTGATGGTCCCAAAATAATATATGACAAGACTGTTGTTACTATAGTTTCTTAAGTTGCTTGATCATATCAAAAGCTTAAAGATGCTTTAAATCTTTTTGGAGTTCACGTATCATGTTGCCAGCATGGTACATGATACATCCGATTTGTCATCCACTTGATTACTATAGACATTCCTAGAAGCCGTCCTTGCATTGGAAGGTTCATCAGGAATGAGATTGTCAAGGACAAATAGCTTCTAGTCCGCTTTAATTGAGCGTACTATTCAGAAATTGGAAGATATGCTTAGAGCGTATGTGTTAGAGTTTTGTGGTCGTTAGGATAATCAATTATCACATATAGAATTTTCATACAATAGTAGCTATTACACAAGCATCACCACCACCCGTGTTGAAACCTTGTATGGAAAAAAAATTAAATCCTCATATGATGGTCAGTAGTAGGGTGAAATTGTGTTGGAAACAACTGATAAGGTTATACAGATTTAGGACTAAATTTAAATCCACTAAGGATAAAAAATAGTTACACTAACAAAAGGAAAAAACCTCTGGAGTTTCAAGTCACCGATTATGTTATATTGAAAGTGTCGCCTCGGAAATGTATTATTTCGATTTGGCAAGAGAAACAAGTTTAGCCTGTGTTACAAAAGACCATTCAAAATCCATTATATATTGGGAAATGTAGCCCATCTTTTGAGGTTACCCTAGAAAATTGAGGAGAATACATAACATCTCCAAGTAATGAAAAGGCAAGTTAAGAAATTACAACATATACTAGCACCGATAGTAAAGATAAAGTGGAATGCTAGTAGTGATCCAAAGTTTACTTGAGAGCCAAGAGATGAAATGTTGAGAAAATAACCTTATTTGTTTAAATCTAAATATAATTTCAAGGACAAAATTCATTTGATAAAAAAAGTGTTACATTTCATTCTATAACACGGTCGTACCAAATCGGACCAGGATCATGTTGGTCTCTGGATAAGCATGTTATCGAGAACCAAAACTCCTTATCAAGAAAAGTTGGTCTACATGACTACGTCCTATCATGACATGTCTACATCCATCCAGATCATTGTAACAAGTTAAAGGTTCTATTCTCATTGATGAGTCAATGGGTTTAGACCAGTTATAACCGCATAAAATACATATATGTGATCTAAAATTTAGTCATTACCTTTTTTTCACAAAATATTTTGCTCTTTGACATCTCTCTGGACTCCATCTCTTTCAAATCTTTCCAAAAACCTTGATGATCCATGCTATCATGTTGGATATTGATGTTTTTTGAGGTGTATAGATTGACTCAATAGTGAAAAGAGGTTTTAGGGTTTTAAACTTTGCGCATTTATTTCTTATGGTTTTACAAACGTTTACTCTTCCGCATTATTTACATGGAAAACTATGTCTTACTTTGATTTATGATCAAACGTTTATTTTAAATCGCATATAGTGTCTTTTAATTAGACCATGTCTAAGATCCTGGTTTGTCACGCGCCTTGTGATAGAACCTTACCAGTGACAGATTATTAAAAGAGCCATAGGTTATAGAGAACATGATTGCATCTGCATCTAGACAATAGCATTAGACACAATATTATTGCACATACTCTTATCTTTTTACCGATTTCATGCATACAAATTTTTTCACAAACGTGTTGTCTACAACCCTACGAACCTAGCATTACCCTCATTCAACAAACAGGGAGAATGAGGATCCTACTCTCGCACCTTCTGCTTCTTGTAAGGCCCAGTTCTCGGGTACCTCACAGTCGGACAATCATCGTACTAAACATACATAATAATATACATTTCATAAAACATTGCAGCGGAATTACATTATCAAAAGCCCATTCTTTTCATTTATAATCACTGGAGTTAAGCAATACATCGTTGTTCATTGGTTTACAAAAGATTGTTTAAATACATTACAAAATAACAATATTATCAAAGCATGAATGGATGTCAGTCTTGCCCGCCGTGTAGCTTCACCCTCGTGCCATCCTCAGCAATATTTACCTGCCAACTGAAAATGTATAAAAGTTAGCGTTGCTGAGTGAGTTATAGTTTTAAAGTATTAAAATACATTGTATAGATATATGAAAATATCCTTTGTTTTAAAATACTTCCTTTATTCTAGTATGTGGTCACACATAATACGACACATCAAGGTAATACTTTCTTTCATTCATTACTGTACGCATCCGTTCATTTCGTACTTTTATCATTATCTTTCACTTTCTTACGGACCAATGTGCAATTACCCAAACATTATGCACGAAGCTGATGTTGGGCCTATGGTCTATAAATAGACCATGAACATTGCACACTAAGCTGACCCAGTCACCTAGGGTATGCTACAAGGGTCCCTGTCAGTCTCAATGACTGGCCCTGCATGCATCCTTCGGGTTAGCTAAACCGCATACAGTTGAGCTAACGACAACATGGTCGTGCACCTTCTTTTCCATTGCTTGCAAGACTTACATTATTTTATTTATGTTCCGCTTTTCTTCATAATTAATCTTTCACTTTTTATTAATGATAATACTTTACGTTTATGATCATAAACACACTACGTAAAGTCACACAATAATAATTAATATGGAACATAGAACAACTCATAATCATCCATAATAATAACAATTAAAATTCTAAAATCAAACTAAGGTCAAACCCTAATCATTCTGTTTTTCTCTAAAATTTCAGAAAATTTCTAAGTATCCTGGGCGCATGAGCACTATGCAGGCGCATGAACACTATGCAGGCGCATGAGCCCTACTTAGGCGCATCAGAACTATTCAGGCGTATGAGTTTTACACTTAGGTGCCTGAGGATTGGGCGCATGGGCATTATTGGGGCGCACCATCCTATACTTAACTTTCTAAGACACATTTTCAGGCGCATGGCCCTGTTTGGGGCGCATGACCTTACTTAATATATTCTAAGGCAAAAAGGCTAGGGGCATGAGCAGTGTTTGGGTGCATGAGCAACACTTAAATCTTTCCAAGGCATTTTCAGGCGCATGAGCCTTATGTAGGCGTATGAACCACCTATTTGACATGTTCATAAGTTGTTTTCAGTCCAAATATTTATATCATCCTATTCTAAGCTTCCTACTACCATTCTAAGCATAAATACCACATAAACAACCACAAAGCATCATCATGCAAGCTTGAATACATACGGTTACATATATATAAGTTGTAAAATCATTTTCAAACATTTTCAACCCCAAAGAGTTTATAAAACATGTAGAATACGGGGTCTAGAACTCACCTTTCTTAGCTTCCAAGCACAACTCCTTAAATTCAAGCACTCTTGATGTTTCTAACACCTAAACACCAATTACATACACACCCGAACACATTTACACACATGAGAACATATATTGCTTGGTTACATGGTTAGAACTCATAAAAACCAAACACTTACAAGAAAATCTTACCTTTAAGCAACTTCATCTTCTTCTTCTCTCTAGAAAATTGATGAACTCTGCTCTCTCTCTCTCTCTAAAATCGCAATAGCAGTTGATGTAGCAGATGTTGTGGGCGGCCATACCCACTTTAAACAAAATAATATTATTATTTTGTCCTATTTACACTTTATACCCCTCCTCTTTGGCCTCCTTTTTATTTTCCTACAAATATCTTTCTTTTATTCTCTTTCTTATTTCTTTTCTTTCCTTTTATTTGACAAAATTTTCCGGGTGTTACAAGTCCACCTCCCTTAAAGAGGTTTCGTCCCCGAAACCCATCACTCTTCGAATAATTGTGGGTAATGCTGTCTCATCTCTTCTTTAGTCTCCCACGTAGACTCTGAACCCTTTTTGTGTTTCCACTGCACACGCACCAATGGAACCACTTTATTCCTCAGTCTCTTTTCTTTTCGATCAATGATTGCCACTGGTTGCTCAATGTAATTGAGCCGTTCGTCCACTTCGATATCATCCAGTGGTACAATCATATTTTTTTCAGCTAAGCACTTTCTCAGATGAGATATATGGAATGTAGGATGAATTCCACTTAATTCATCTGGCAATTTTAATCGATAGGCCACCTCTCCTACTCGTATGTTGATCCGGAAAGGCCCTATGTACCTCGGGCTTAGCTTGCCTCGTTTCCTAAACCGAATGATTCCCTTCCAAGGTGAGACCTTCAACATAACTCGGTCACCCACCTTGAATTCAATCGGTCTTCGCCTCTTGTTGGTTTACGACTTTTGTCTATCTTTTGCTGCCTTCATAAAGGTTTTGATCTTTTCTAACTTCTCAGTGGTAGCCTCTATCACCTCAAGGCTCCCTAACTCTTTCTGTTCAATATCACCCCAATATACAGGTGTCCTACACCTCCTACCGTATAGCATCTCGTAAGGTGGCATGCCAATGCTGGAATGATAACTATTATTATACGAGAATTCTGCTAATTGTAAGTGATCGTCCCAACTTCCTCCAAAATTGATCACGCATGCTCTGAGCATATCCTAAAGTGTCTGGATCGTCCTCTCAGACTGACCATCTGTCTAAGGATGATAAGTTGTGCTAATGCGTAGCCTCTTCCCCATCGTATCATGAAATCTCTTCCAATACTTCGACGTGAATCGGGTGTCACGATCCGACATGATAGACACCGACACATAATAACGAACTACAATCTCTTTAATGAACAGAGCCGCCAATCTTTCTGATGAATACGTCTCGTGGATCGGTAGGAAATGAGCACTCTTCATCAGTTGATCAACAATCAACCATATGGTATCGCACCCCTCGCCGTTTGAGGTAGCTTAGTAATAAAATCCATGGTGATGTACTCCCTTCCACTCGGGTATATCCAACAATTGGATCTTCCCGTATGGTTTCTGATGTTCTGCCTTCACTTGCAAACAAGTAAGTACTTGCTCACGTACTATACTACCTCGCGCTTTATACCCGACCACCAATAATCTTTCTTTATATCCTGATACATCTTTGTGGCACCGGGATGAATCGAGTATCGAGTCTTATGAGCTTCATCCATGATTCGCCCCCGTAGATCTCCGTAACTAGGGATCCATATCTGTTCATTTTGGGTTTTAACACCGATAGTGTTTTCACTCAATTATGAAACTAGACCCTTCATTCGCTTGGAATTAAGGCGATCTTCCTTCAACGCCTCTTCTTGAAATTCTTTCACTTGGGTCATCACATCATCGGTCATAACCAACTGATAAGCTTTCACCCGAATCGGCTCGGGTCTATCTTTAAGACTAAGGGCATCGACCACGACGTCGGCCTTACCCGGGTGGTAATGGATCTCACAATCATAATCTTTGATGAGCTCTAACCATCTCTTTTGTTGAGATCCTTTTGCTCGAAGAAGTACTTCAAGCTTTTGTGGTCTGTGAAGATGGCACACTTCGTCCTGTTAAGTAGTGCCGCCAAATCTTCAACACAAAGACCACAGCCGCTAACTCCAAATAAGGGGTGGGATAATTGACTTCGTGAGTTTTCAGCTATCGGGATGCGTAGGCTATTACCCTTCCATGTTGCATTAACACGCAACCTAGTCCCGAATAAGAAGCATCGGAATATACCACTAAGTCCTCACCCCCTTCGGGTAACGTCAACACAAGAGCTTGAGTCAATCTCGTCTTCAACTCCTCGAAAGCATCCTATTGTTTCCGACCCCACTCAAACTTCACATCTTTACGGGTCAATTTGGTCAAAGGTTAGGCTATCTTGGAAAAGTCTTGGATGAATCTCCTGTAATAACCCGCCAAACAAAAGAAACTACGAATCTCGGATGGCGTCTTTGGAGACTTCTATTGTATCAGTGCCTCAACCTTTGCCGGGTCCACCATGATTCCTCGACATTAACAACATGACCCAGAAATTGCACCTCGCGTAACCAAAAATAACCCTTAGAGAATTTAGCATACAACTTTTCTCTTCTAAGTGTCTCCAATACCTCACGTATGTGGCCGACATGTTCTTCCTTACTTTTCAAATAAATCAGGATATCATCAATAAACATAATCACTGATTTATCTAACATTGGCCGACACACTCGGTCCATCAAATCCATAAAGGCAGCTGTCGCGTTTGTCAAATTGAAAGACATAACAAGAAACTCGTAATGTCCGTAACGCGTGCCAAAAGCTGTCTTAGGAATGTCCCGCTCCTTCACCTTCAACTGATGGTAACCAGATCGGAGATCTATCCTTGAGAACCAACTGGCACCTTGCGACTGATCAAACAAGTCGTCAATCCTCGGTAACGGATACCGATTCTTCACCGTCAACTTGTTTAACTCCCAGTAGTCTATACACATCCTCATACCACCGTCTTTCTTCTTCATAAACAATATCAGAGCATCCCAAGGAGAGATACTCAGTCAGATAAACCCTTTATCCATCAGCTTCTACAGTTGAGCCATTAGCTCTTTCATCTCGGTAGGAGCTAATTGATACAGTGCTTTGGCGACGGGTTGAGCACCGGATATCAAATCAATTTGGAACTCGATTTCACGATCTGATGGCACGCTAGGTAAATCTTCTGGGAACACGTCTGGAAAGTTACATACCACTGGTACGTCAGACAGTTGTGGTACCGACGCGTCCACATCTTTCACGTAGGCCAGATAGGCACTACATCCACGTCTCATGCACTTCCCCCCGCCACCGCATCGAAATCACCTTCGGAACCATAGTAACGCGATCACCGTAGACCGCACCGAACTTCCATCGGGCGCAACTAGTCGAATCATTTTCTTGCGACACATGATGTTCACCTCATAGGTTGCTAACAAATCCATCCCTAGTACTACATCAAATCCGCCTAGGGCCATCACATGCAATTTAGCAGAGAACCTATGACCTTTTTGTTATATGGCACAATCGTCTATCATATCAGTAATTCTAGTGGACTTACCAATAGCAGTTTCTACGTCAAAGGGCTCATCAACACTCCTACTACTAACAGACAATTTAGCACAGAAAGTAGTAGAGATGAAACTACTACTAGCACCAGAATCAAATAATACAGAGGCACAAGTTTGGTTTACTAGAAACATACCCGACATGACATCGTGGTCCACTTTGGCTTCCTCCAGGGTCATCGTGAAAGCTCTAGCACTTGCCCTCTGCCCTCCTTCTTCAGCCTTCTTCTTTGCACCCGAACTCTCGACACTTGGCTTCTTACAGTCCTTGCTCACGTGGAACTCCTCACCACAGCTATAACACTTCGACACCTTGCAACCCTAGCAATATGTCCAGGCTTCCCACATTTGAAGCATATGTTCAATCCCAACCTACACTTTCCGGTATGCTCCCTTCCATATTTACCGCACTTCCTCAGCCCTGAGCTTGATGACGCCACCCTACGGTCATCCACCTTCATCTTTTTGTTATTTGGAGCGAAACCACCATGTCCAAACCGCTTCCCGTT
>BJCN01137036.1:0-10302 GCA_018326445.1 Flaveria brownii
GACACGTGTCATACCAAGTTACTATTTTATTATAATAGATAGATAACATAAGTTACCTTTAACAAATTAGCTCATTGGAAAAAAAATCTACAATACTTTAAAACAACTCAATATTGTAATATTATTGATGTTTAATGTTTAATTTTTGTTTCAATCGTTTTAAGAAAGTAAAATTCTATAAATAAAATACTCTTTTTTATACTATTACAAAAATCAAACTTCAAAACAAATACCCTCTCACAACAACTTTTGGCTTTTTTGTATCTTAAATCACACTCGGTCCAACTGCATTTCAACCTCATAAATGAATTCGCTCACCAACTTTATCAATCACCATTCAATTTCATCTCCTTAATAACATCATCTTCTCCATTATTTCAACCCCAAATTCCTCCATATTCATCCACCATCAATCATCAATGGCATCAACACCCGAAATCACCCACAATTTCCTACCGTTTATACGCATATACTCCGATGGCCGTATTGAACGGCCACTCACCACCCCTCGCCTCCCACCGTCCACTGATCCCCTCACCGGGGTTCAGTCAAAAGACGTCGGAATCTCACCAGATTCCGACGTCAAATCCCGTATTTTCCTCCCCAAAATCAACCCTACAGACCCACCCAAAAAGCTTCCCCTCATAATCTATGTCCATGGTGGCGCATTCTGCATCGGATCCCCGGTAAACATCGTCACACAAGGGTTCCTCACGCCGCTCGTCTCCCAAATCCCTGCAATCGCGGTCGCGATAGGGTACAGGCTCGCCCCGGAGCACCCACTCCCCACCGCGTACCACGACTGCTGGGAAGCGTTCCAGTGGATCGCCTCCCACGCGGGCGGGTCAGGACCCGACCCGTGGATCAACAATTATGTTGACATGGGGCGGGTGTTTTTAGTGGGAGAGAGTGCTGGGGCGAACTTGGTGCATTACCTTGCGGTACAAGCTGGTGTTAATAATATTAACACCAGCTTAGGTATTTGTGGGTTGATCACATTGCACCCTTATTTCTCTCAGAAAGAGCCCGATAAATTGATACAGTATTTGTATCCGGGAAGTTCGGGCTCTGATGATGATCCGAAGCTGAATCCATGTTCAGATCCGGATCTTGAGAAAATGAGGTGCCCGCAAGTACTGGTAGTGGTTGCGGAAAAGGACACTTTGAAACCGCGAGGGTTAGCGTATAAGGAGACATTGGAACGGAGTAAATGGGGAGGGAAGGTTGAGTTCATGGAGAATGAAGGAGAAGATCATTGTTTTTATTTGTTTAATCCATCAAGTGAAAAGGCTAAAGGATTACTTCAAAATATTATTTCATTTATCAAACATCTAAGCTAAAAATAAGGATAAATTGTAATTTTTATTTTTTTCAGATCAGGTCGGGTTAGTTAATCAGGTTATTAAGCTAATATTTGTAATTTTATTTTCGAGTTGGGTTGTGACATATAAGAAATTAAATGGCTTTGAATCTTTTGGTTTGGTGATTGAAAGGTGTTTTGATAGCATCATGTGTTGGTGGGTTAGAACAATTATTGTGGTGATCTTTAAATTACATAAATGTACGGCTATTTGTATTTGCTTCTACTATTAAAGACTTCAAACTACAATCCAACGAGACGGATACAACATCATACACGTGATAATTAAATGTGCTCCTTTTGAGATGAGTGCGAAGAGTAATGACCCCTGACTTAAAACAAATTTTTTTTACTCTAATAAAAAATAATTTAATGGAACAAGTTATATTATTCTAATAAAAAATAATTTAACAGAACAAATGATAGCATTATATTGTTTCTAATAAATATTTTAGTTTCTCCCACATATTAAATGATTATACTAATTAATAATATTACTATTTAACTTTTTTATTAAAAGTAGTTATTTAATAAATTAAGAAAATAGATCTTTTAATTAATGTTATTTCTAAAAAAATAAATTTTATAAAGTAAGATTTTTTTTTAAATATCACTTTTTTAGGTATGAAATACTCTAAAATTGAAAGTAAAATTTTTATAAACGCAAAATAATTTAAATTGAAAGTTATAATAAGAAAATTTTAAAAAATGATATTTTTTTAAAACGGATTGTTTTGAAATAAAATGTTTACTTTGTTTTAGAAAAGACAAGAAAAAGTTTAAAACCATAAGCTAAAAAACTAATATCATTGTTCAATTACATATAATATTCACTCATCCATAATTTAAATCATATCTTATCTTTATCTTATAATTTTCATTATATTTAATATTTTATATATTTAACCCGTGTATTACACGAGTTCACTAAAGCTAGTGATTATGTATAATATCTACTACAAATTAAGTCTGTGTGATTCGACACGTTTGTGAATTCCATTATGAACGTTACAATGATGGTATTAATATGGTTAAATGAATACCCATATTATAGATATTGTAACACTAGTTTTAGTAAACCCGTGTAATACACGGGTTGAATAAATAAAATATTAAATTGAATAAAAATTATTAATTATAAAATGATAGACTAAAACATGATATGATTGAAATTATGTATAAGTAATAATTATAAGTAATAAAATAATAATATGAACCTTTTAATTTTTTTTATTTTTTTAAAGATAAATTAGACATTTTGTTTTAAAACAATATTAATTTTTTTTAAAATTTCCTTACTATAAATCCCTATTTTAATTATTTTTGTTTTATTAAAAAATTACTTTAAAAACCAATTTTAAAATATTATGTAAAAATAATTTTATTTTTTAGAAAAAAATATTTTTAGAAAAAACTATCTCTATAGAAATAACATTAATAAAAATTTATCTTTCTTAATTTATTAAATACTAATTATAATGTAAAAATAAATAGATAATATTATTAGTAATTAATATGATTATTTAATAGGATAGAGAAGCGGGAAAAATTGATTAGAATGAATGTAATAGTGAAACGTGACATTAGATGATTCTAAAAAGTGACATGTGGCAACCATAATTACCCTTTTATTAAAGTAGTAAGATTTATAAAATAGGTATATAACGGTATTGATCGTTTTCAGTTGATATGGATCTCATTATTCATGGTACCAATACATTAGTCGTATAACCTATGGTATCAAAAAATACCTTATTTTATATACAATTTCGGTTTTTACAAAATTTATATTGTAACACCAAGAAAAATATATACTATCCTTCGAAGTTGTTGTGGAAACAACTTGCCATTGATGGATCAAGTTGTTGATCATAGTTACTAGTTATGGTCAACATCATACTAACACTCAATTTATTGACAATGACTTTTTATGTAATTTTCTATCAACCATGCAAGTCTTAAACAACTTTCAATGGTTTTTTTAATAACGTTAAATAAGATTAACTCCTATTAGGGATCTTTCCTTTGTAACCCGTGGTCACTAGGGGATTCACACTCTTGAATCATCGGGTTTGAAGGTGTCATAAATAAAAATAGTTTTATAAAATTATGTATCCCACCTTCAAACTTTTATCAATGTTTATTATTATTTCTCTTTCGTTTTACATGTATTTATGAAATAAAATAAACCTTAATGACACTAGAACTACTAACGAATAAGGAGGCTTTGGTATTCACGAGCTTCTTTATGTGGATTTTTATTCTAGCGAGCTCACTTCGTCTAGAACTCGTCTTGAGATTTTACTTGAGCTAGCTTGGTTTTATTTGAACGCCAAACAAGTTAATTTGAAGCTAGCTTGATCGAATCTTTTTTGATTCGGTGATTGCAAGGAGTTTTTGCTAGTGTCATGTCTTGATGGTGGGTTCGACAATTATCATGAATATTTATAAATGACATGAAACACACATCTATCTTTTCTTTTTATGATATTTAAGCACGTCAAAATACAATCCAACTATACAGCTAAAACATTATTCTTCACGTAATAATTAAGTGCGGGTCTGATAAGATGAGGGAGGCAGATAACGGGCCCTAGTAGGTTCAACTTAAAACAAGATATTTAGATATAATATCAATTAGGTGGCTAAAAGTCTCAAACATCATAATTCGATGTTTGGACAAAGATATTAGCTAGTTTTAATAATAACTTTTGTCTTTAGGTGGCCTGATTAGCCACATTGTCTCTTGTGTATTTGGTGCGGGGTGTCGTAAACCGGTTAACGAGTCCGGTAACACTAATCTTAATGGGTTCAATTGTTTTTTAGAAATAATTAGGCTATAAATAGTTAAGTGCCTTCTCTGTTACCTGTCACATTCCCCGTCAAAAAAGAGCTTCAACATTTGGTCATATTTTACCCGGGAAAAATATTTAGTTAACAAAAGGTTTAAAAATTGTTTTTTTAAATCAGAAAAAGAAAACCCTATAAAAGAATAAAAAAGTCTTGTATTCTTTTTCTTTTAAATTGTATATCTATAAAAAAACAATGTTAGCTACATGAACTTCTATTTTGACCACTAAAATTTATTTATTTAATATAATATAGTTCTCTTATGTCATAATATATTTATTGGGATCCAAATATTGCAAAGCAATATATACTTTGTTTGTAGAGACTAATGGGTTTGCGAATTGAAATTATAATTAATAGAAACAATTACGTATTCCGCCGCGTAACTCGGGTGATAAAAAAACTAGTTGATATAATAATCGTTCTTTATAAATGCTGAAGTAAATTAAAATATAAACACTCTCTTCAAGTTTCAAATATAAGCTCAACGCGAACCGATTCTAAGTAGCTCACTAGTCTATTTCACACCCTATTACTATATAAATTATTATCAACTCAAATAAAATAATAAAAAACAAAATAAATTAATAAAACATAAAAGTTAGTATTTTAACATATTAAGATGTGATACGTTAAGTAAGAATTAAAAAAAACAATTATTTCAAAAAGTCAAAGAAAAAGATAAAACAAGTAAATATTGTTTGAAGATGACTATTGGGAAAAAGTATCAAGTGAAAGTACTTTGCAATAGGGATCAGAGATGAGATTGGTACCATACCGGTCCCGAACCGGTACCGTATAGAAAAATGCTGATATCGAAAATAAGTAAAAGTGTGAACTGAATACCGTACTGGTTTTTTCTATTCGGTACCTATCGTACCAACACCATTGAAAATACCGAAACATAAGGTACCGAATACCGAAAACCTAAAACCTAAAAAAATAAATACCGGTACCGGTTCGATACAATACCGAGATTCGGTAAAATGTGCTCATCCCTACTTTGCAAGGTTGTTCAAACTCAGCTCGGGCTCGAACTTATACAAGTCGATCCAACCTCAGCTTGGGCTCAAAACTACAAAATGTTACCCAACAAACCTCTAAAGAAACGGCCCATTAGCTAAATGGGCTTAAACAAATTTCGGTCCACAAATCACGTACAACCTGTTAAGCACAAATTACAATCAACGAATCTCATCAAAGGCCATCAAATCTCGCCGGAGAAACGATACCACCACCATCACCTCCGTCACAAATCACCGAACACACACACACACACATACAAAAATGGCTCGAGAAGTATCAGAGAGCTGTATGGACAGCTTGCTTACGGAGATAGTGTCATCGTATTGCAATGTACTCTACGCCGCTAAGCCGGAGCTCGCGGCTCGGCGGATTGAAGCCATCGGCTACCAAGTCGGCCATCAGCTCTCCGAAAGGTATGCAGATCACATCGTGAAAATAAATTGATTTGAAATGTGAGTTGTTTTTATGACTTGATTTTAGGTTTTTACATCGTGTTAGGGCTCGATAGCGTTAGAAATAGAATCATGTTAATTCATCTGGATCGTAAAATGCGGATCTGTGTAATGTTAATGTACGTGTATTTGATTAGTTTCTTATAGTTTGATTGCTAGGGGATAGAGCCATACAGGATACGATAGGTTAAGTTTACAGATCTGGTGATACGTTATGAAATGGATTGATTTATGAATGTGTCAGAATGTAACTTTAATGTTAGCTAAATGTGTAGTTTTTAGTTCTAATCATTATCAGAATTGAGGATACAACATACATATCAACCGAATGGGCGTATTGTTTCTTAGCTTAGCAGTTTAACATTTGGGAATAGTTGAGTTTTGAATGTGTGTAGTTCTAAGGTAATAATGAAGGCAAGTGTGCGAAAGATATGATATGATCTGAGATTTTTTTTTTTAATTTCTAGTGTTGTTGGCAAGAACATAGATGGTATGGTAGTCAAAACGAAAAAAAAAGGTGGATTGTAGGGAGTTTACAACTTCATGTTGCGAACTTGTGACAATCTAGCAAAGAGCTTGCAATTCAAGATTGCAACAATTCAAGATTGCAAACACTAAAATTCATGCGCTACTGTACAAGGTTCGCAAGTTGTGATTGTGATTTGTGAACTCTTGTGGATTTTTTTAGTCAACTTATGTGCTAGTAGGGTTGTTTTTATTCAACATTAGAGTTTGCAATCTTGAATTGCGAACACTATGTCAGATTGTCATAAGTTCATAACATTAAGTTGCAAACTCCCCGAACTTTACAGTTTTTTGTTTTTACTACAAAAAACAATTATGTCCTTACCAACAAGGCAACAACACTAGAAATTTTAATAAAATCTACGATTTGACTTGGATTTTATTTTCCTTAACAAAACTTTTGATTGTGGTTCGATGACATGGATGTGGCAAGTTGCTTATGATCTGCTTAACATAATTGCTTCATGAATTTGAAAAACTCAAGTTTAAGTTGACTGGTTTTAGGACATTACTCTATTCAAAGGTTGCATATTCTGCGTCTGGTTTCTGAATCTTGTATGTGTGGCATATGGTATATTCTTGCATCAATAAAGATTATAGTTGCTACTGTGTTTGAATTTTGATTAGGTACACCATGGAACGACCACGGTTTAGTGATCACCTAGAGGCAATCAAGTTCATTTGTAAAGATTTCTGGTCTGAGCTCTTCAAGAAGCAGATAGACAATTTAAAGACCAATCATAGGGCAAGTTTCAAACCCCGTATCATATAACATTTTTTAACTATAGTATGGATTGTTAAAATGGCTTATACAATTTAAAGACCAATCATAGGGCAAGTTTCAAACCCCGTATCATATAACATTTTTTAACTATAGTATGGATTGTTAAAATGGCTTATCTTTATAATTTTAGGGTACATTTGTTTTGCAAGATGATAAATTTGCGTGGCTTTCACGCATGTCGGGGGAACCATCAACAGAGACACGGGGTTCAGCTCCAGATGCTGGAAACAAAGTTGCAGAAACAACTGGCATGCATCTCTACTTCCCTTGTGGAATTATAAGGGGTGCTCTTTCAAACTTGGGCATTCCTTGTGCTGTTTCTGCAGATATATCCAATCTTCCTGCCTGTAAGTTTTCAAGTGCTGATGACTCAAGAATTTGGCTAAATTACTAGAAAGATCATAACATGTGTATGCTGTCTATATTAATTACCAAAAAGAAAAACAAACTTATCGTGAGTAAATCACCAATTTGACAAGCAACATAATAGTTATTTTGTTTGATGGAAAAGAAAAAGGAAAAAAAAGAATCTTGTGTGGGATTGGTTACGTGTTAAACCAAAATGCCTATGCTTATTGTTCAATATGTTAGATATATTGTAACTAAAATTTTGTAATTGAAGAGTGAAGATGATTAGCAGGTAATGACCTATAAAATAGTTTGTTTTTTAGATAATCGTGGATGAGTTATTGATTAATTTGTGGATTGTCATTTATGTTAGGATCAAATCTGCAAGTGCAATTTTCCTTTTAGCTACAAATGACTCAATTTGGGTTTTCTCTCTAACAAGACAATGAGTTAAGCATAAAATATGTATCCAAAATATTAATGGTAGAGCGGGTTGAAACTCATCCAAATTGTATTCACTTACATAAACCCTCCTAAACCGTTTTATGAGAAAAAGTTAGAATTATTAGTATTAGCATTATTGTTGCTACTATTATCAAAATATAGTATTTGTAATGATACTTAACAGAGTTAACACATTTATTATTTACAAAGTTGAAACTTTTAAGCAAAGAAATTGTTTGCGGGCCAGCAAAAACCATGCCCAACCTGTTACACGACATTAAAAAATTATCATCCTAATCACAAAAATGCTTTCCTTCAACATGTGCCAATCATTTTAATGATTTTTAAATTTTGCATAAATCTTATGAATAGGTTCTTTTGTGATACGGATAAAGGTGTAGCAAACATCAAGGTTTCCTGGGCTGCAAACCAAGCTCTGTATTTGCCTTTTTTTCAGTACTTTCAGCAGTGTAAGTAACTAAGTGTGTAACTGTTGTTTCTATTTTAACTGACCATTGAAATCAACCAGCAAGACTTCCTAGAAAGTCAGAAATATGTGCTATTTTTTATTATCATATCAAAAAGACGATCATTTTCTTACGTACAATACAATCTGCTTGCTAGTGAGACCGACTTGCATTGTACATCTTTTTCTCTTTTTTGATAATTGATTGATTCAATCATGCTTGAAATAGCCTTGTTTTTGTTTGAAACTTCAATAATTTATATGGTTTGCATATGTTATATCCTGTGTGAATTAAATATAATGTTGTTGGTTATATTAAAAAGAACCATTAGCACATCAGCGTTGTGGCTTCTATAGATTTTGTAGTTCAAATAATTTTGTAGAAACAGTTTAAACCAACTGAACTGTTCAAAGCAAAGCACGCCAGTGGTTCGACCAGTTTGAGGTTTATATGGTTTGATTCATTATTTGGTAGCAAAGAACACCAACGATTTAGCCAGTTTGAGTTTTTTGGTTTGATTCATGATTCTGTTTGGCAATTTGATGGTTTAGCGGTCTGGGTAATGGTTTAAAACTTGAAGCTGATTGTTTAACCTTTTTTATTATTTTCATATATGTGGAACACCCAGTTATGCATAATTATGACCATAATTTTATCATTTTAGTATTCTTAACAAAAATTAATGATTTGGAAAAGAAATATAATAAATCAGTTTCAACCATTAAATACATTTCTTCAAACCGACTCATCTAAGGGGCTGTTTGGCAATTTCTGAATGATTACGTGTTGAACCAATAAGAGGTCTGAATTATTAAAAGCTAGCATATCGTTTAACTATTCAAAGTCAAATGTCTGATCAATTTACATAAAAGGTATTAACCATTCAGTATTAGTATAATATTTAATCATTCAGAGGTAAATGTTTAAATCATTCAGACATTTGCTCGTGAAACAAACAGTCTGAACCATTAAGTGCATAACCATTTAGACATCTGAACTATTAAGAGGCTGAAACAAACAACCCCTAAGTTAACCAGTTTAGTTTGTCAGTTCTTAAAGCCGTAGTTAGTAGTTTGGTCTAATTTTTTTCAAAACAGACTTGATAGACTATAAATACTCATTTGGTTTAGGGGCTTGGTATGCTTTTAGGTGTATACAACAGAATTTTAGTTATCTACAAATGAGATTCGTTTTTAAAGGTAAAATGATTGTATTAACGCCGCCTAAGACAGATATCTGTAGGATATACTACATCTTAATTTACAATTAGTTTAACATTGATATATGTTTAACTTTCTATATCAAAATGTAGTATATGAAATTACTTGTCTCTAAAATATAGGTTTGAAATAAATATAAATTACACCATAAACCGTAAACAACTCATCAACCTAGAAGATGACGTAAACAATGTTTCGTGTAGAGTGATTTGGGGTAGTCTTGAGGAGGTCTTGAAAGATATATAGAAGTAATTACAGTTTACAAATATTTATAATGGAGTTAGAATAAACGTACATGCATCAGATGAGGTACGCGGTTCTTTTGTAAGGAGGTGGGCGTACGCCAAGGATTGAGCATGTTTCTTTTTGCTTATTTTTAGAGAGGCAATCTTGTGGTGCATGTGACTACGTTTGTGACCACCCTGCGTTTGTGACTACGCTTGTCCCCACAAATATGGTTGTGTTAAACGACCAGAAAAATTTGATGTATGTGACATGTTATTCTAGTTTGATACAAGAAAAAAAAAAGGGAGGTTCAATCATATATCAGAGAATCCCTAATGGTGGATGGGTCGAATGCCCAACCCACCAACCAACTCATACTTTTCTCTATATATATATATGGTTAGTATCATTATAAAACCACTTTTTATTTTTAGAACTACAGAACCATTGATTTACATAAATGTATATTAAGTCTAGTAATACTTGAGTTATTTTATATATATATATATATATATATATATCAGACATGAACAATAAACTATATAAAACAACTAAATATCACCAGGTTTAACTTACATCCATATAAATCAATGTTTTATAA
>BJCN01137043.1:0-15387 GCA_018326445.1 Flaveria brownii
CACCACCACCGCCACCACCGCCACCACCACCACTACCACCACTACCACCACCACACAACCACCACCACCTTTGTAAACTCCGTCAGCCGTCAACAGGTACGTCCTTAAACACACACATGTATATAGAACGTATAGAAGACTTTAGCTTTTTGTACGATTAGTTCGTCAATCGATGAATCTGGATCTGATATGAGTGTTTAATCTCGTTTTCTTGAGTCGATTTTTGATTTTGATGCGTTGAAGTGTATAAATTTTGGGTTATGTTGTGAATTGACATCATCGGTGTTGAGATTTTGGAGACGGTGAAGGGAATTAGGGGAAAACGATCGTCGGAGGGTGTGGGAAGTGGTCGGAAGAGGGTGAGAACGGTGCCGGTGTCGATGCCGTCGGTGGAGATGAGGAGGACTACTAGGGTTTTCGGGGCTAGGGTTTTGAGGTCTGGGAGACGATTGTTTACTACTCAAGAGGTGATTAAACATATGAGAAAACCGCCTTTAGCTGCTGCTGATGCTGAAGAGGATTGGATTGAGTTGCTTGATCATGGCGGTGGCGGTGGAGATGTTGTTGATGTTAAAGAAAATGGATGGCATAATAATTCTAATGAAGAAAACAAAGGGGTTGATGATGATATGATTGTTGATGATGGAGATAGACAGAAGGAGGTTAAGTTAGGGCAATCAGTGGAGGTCAATTCAATTAAGCTTCTTGAATCGGATGGTGATTTGGTTAACGAGAATAGGAGGTGGGGATTTGTTTATTCTAGGAAGCGAAAGAGGATTGAATCAAGTGCTTGCAGTAATTTAGATACAAAGTTTGGGAAGAAGTTTTCTAGGAAGCAATCTAGAAACATGATTGTCGCTGAAGACTTGCCGCCATCTGTTTTGCCACCAAATGCTACCACTACTGAGCCTTGTTTGTCTGTGAAATCAAAATCTAAACAGAAGAAGGCGATGAGGGTGTCGGTATCTAAACCAAGTCATGTCAATTTGCCGTCAAGAAACAGTGTCACCATCCACCGTGGCATCAAGAAAAGGCGAAGTTCATTAAGGTCAAGAAAACAAAGAAAGCCTTCAAGTTTTGGAAATTTAAACTCCAATGGAGATCTTGTGCAGGATGGTGTACCGTTCTTTCCAATGAAGTCAAACCCTGAGAGTTCTAAGTCAATTCGAAGAGCTAGTTTTAAAGAACTTAAAGAATTAACTCAAGACATAGATTCTGCAAGCTGCAATGCAAGTATATTAGTAATAGAATCAGACAGGTGTCATAGAGAGAAAGGAGCTGTTATCACTATGGAAATGTCGGACCCTAACCTTTGGTTTCTTGTTGTCAAAAGAAATGGGGTTGAAAGATTTAAGGTTGAAGCTCGAAATGTTATGAGACCATGTTTTTGCAATCGGGTCACTCATGCCATTATTTGGGCAGGTGGGGATGAAAGTTGGAAACTTGAGTTTCCCAATAGGCAAGACTGGTTTATTTTTAAAGAATTATACAGAGAATGTTCTGAAAGAACTGTACGGGTGCAGGATTCTTTAGCAAGTATAATACCTGTGCCCCAAGTTAGCGAAGTATCGGGTTATGTAGAAGAAGAATATGTACCTTTTAAGATGCCTGATTTGTATATCCGTTCAAGAGGTGATGAAGTGTCTAGAATATTGGAAAAGAGTTATACGGTTTATGACATAGACTCTGATGATGATGAGTGGTTAAATAATTATAATGATGGGCGTCTTTCACGGTTGGATGAAGATAATTTTGAGAAAATAATTGATGCTTTTGAAAGAGGGATATATTGCAGTCCAGAAGATTATTCTGATGTAACAAAGGCTGTTAATCAATGTTTGATGCTGGCATCAAAGGATGTTTTAGAAGCTGTTTATGGTTATTGGACAGCTAAAAGGAAGAAAAAGCATTCTGCTCTTGTTCAGGTTTTTGAGGTAAATAAAAAATATACAAATATTATTAACCATGTCTTGTGGGTTTGAAGCGGGTTAAGGTGGGTTTGGGTTAAAATTGACAATTTTCTGGACCATTTGAAGCGGGGCGGGTTGGGTTGGGTTGACCTGTAACACCACTTGTCTAATACCTTTTTTTCATTTTTTAATGTCAGCATCTCAAATATGTTACATAACATATGGTATTTATGTATTAATCTAACAGTTTCTATAAAATTGTTAGTTAAAACTTTTTGATTAGTGTGTCAACTGTCAAATATGATTAATTGATTACATGAGTTTTTTTCTTAATAATACTCCAACTTATCTAATAAAAATATTTTAGGAGGTTATATATTTTAATTGTACACATTAGGTGGACTTTTGACCTGTTTGACCCATTTTCTTATAACTTATAAGTTATAAGCAACCTTCTCTTTACCTGCTTGACCCCTTTTAGATGGAACATAACCAAAATCGACCCAATATAAGCAAATGGGTTGAAATCGACACTTCTATGAAAAAGGTTAAACATGTGATGTCCATTCAAAATGCCATCAAACTTACCACTTGATGAGCGGACCTGATGATGTAGCATAGAAGGATAAATTAGTTACAAAATAATGATATGTACAATCAATTGTTACTTTTGAATTCTTCTTTCCAATATTGCTGTTTTTGCGGTTTGCACAAATCCTAACAGAGCTGGCTGACTAGACGGCCATAGTACCTTAGACACTTACCTTTGTTGACATGGCAATGAATAATGGTTTTGAATTTTGATTGTTGGTACGCCACTGCACGCCATGTCTGCTTGGGGATAAATGTGTAAGGCACAGGTGAGTCTAGTCAGAACTCTTGGGTTGTTGGATGCATGACAACTCTCATGGCGATATAATGGGGTTCTGTATACTTGGTTCATTGACAATAGGGGGGCTACTTGTGTAATGACACGTGTGCATCCAGTCAACAAACCTTATATAAATCTTTTACTGTTGAAGTTTGCATTTTTGTCGAATATTGATGATCAATCTTTGTTGGCAGTTTTATAAAGCAAAAAAACCTGAGCAACTAAATTTCAAAGCTATTCTGCGCAAGAAGCGTTCATTTAGACAACGTGGGACCCAAGCTGGAAGAGGAAAACAATTAAACTTCTTGAAAGGTGTGTGTTCTCTGCTCTGTTTTACAATTATTCTTTGGGCTGATTATATTTTATAGAAAATTTACATAGGCAAATCCATGTCTAAGATGTTTAGTAATAGCAATTTTGATACTTATGAATAAAATAGGTTGATTTCGGATATGTTATATCTCAAACATGTAACTTGGGTTAAATAACAGGCAATCACACAAAGGATATTATTAATGCATGCGTCACGCAACCTACTAAATCTTTGTTTTTAATTTTTTAATTTTTTATTTGTAATGATTATAGTTTTTAATCATAATGTATCCTTCATTTATAGAAAATCTAAATATGAAGTGCAAGTGTTTGTGGGTAGCACTCTTCTTGACTCACTGTTAGCACTTATTAGGTCACAGTTTGCATATTATTGAAAATAAATTTACCTGTTAATGCTTTTGGTATTCTATCTGTTAGGGGTGGGGGGGGGGGGGGGGGGGGGGGGGTTTAGTTCATATTACCTATTTGCCCACACGGTTTTCTCGAGGATTGAAATTCTGGACTTTTTAGCAATAATCAAATGCATATATTGTATATGAATTTACTAAATAGGACATTCTTGTCAAATCATCTTTACAGCAGCCTTATATGAAAAAACAGAAACCACGGAAGCAGAAACCGAAGCAGATAACATCACCACCAAAGTTCAAGAAACAGAAGAAGCCGCGAATAGGGCAGAACAGGCTGCAATCATGAAGCGGGAAAGAGCTCAACTGTTAATGGAGGTTGCAGACTTACTAACTTACAAGGCCTCCATTGCAGTTAAAATTGCAGAAGCCCGAGCAAGACCTGGATCAGTAGAAGATGATACTATTGATGAACTTATTTTTACGCGTTAATAGCTTCTCGGGCTTACTTGATGTTTTGATTTTGCGCGGTTTACCATCGACGAAATATTTTTTTTTTAGTTTTTGGAAGCTTATGCATGTTGTTGGGCATGAAAGCTTGTAGTAGTGTAATTGTTGTACAGAACGTGATTGCATGTACATTCTGCATCATTAGTAGTACCTTACGAAAAACCGAATGTTGTACAAGTAGAGATTTGGTTTAGTTTCTTCTAAAAATCAAGGTAATCAATACTACATGGGCTTTAACTTACAAGGGATTGAAACTTGAAAGTTTATGCTTGTTTCTTTTATGCACTTTTGGGTACTAGTTGATTTTTATTTTCTTGTCTGTATCGCTTTATACAGGTATAAATCTATGGAAATACAAACCTGTCAGGTTAAAATTTCTGTTAACAGTGGTTAGATTTTCTGTTAACAGTGGTATCTAATGTGGTCAAGAAATTTATGATGATGTGTGGTTGAACACTTAGAATTATGTAACATAAGCATGATCTATCCCTAAACTATTCAAATCAGTTTGTATACAGGCAGGTGGGTTGTATATGAGTTGTGAAAAATAACTGCTCAAGATTATCTATGTAAAAATGTTGTCTCGTTACGGCCTGCTCAATTAAATAACCATCAACCCAAACATAATATGTTTATTAAAGTGGTTACAAATGACAACCCAAAACGCTGATTATTTTTTGTTGTACTTGTGTTTTGTTTCAGATCGTGTTAGAAATTGTGGTATCTAATAGAATCGACTACGAACACCGTTAAGCCAAATCATTGATTCTATCAATTTTGGTCAATCGAACCACTTGATACTGAAAAGTGGTATTAGCTTCGTCCATTTGTTGGAATCTTGGTTTGACTCACAGCAAAGACAAAAAACTGAATAAATGCCACTTTTTATATGCCTTTTGTGAATAGTTCAATTAAATCTTAATAATAAATTGTTTTAAAAGTGGTGAACTTGTTTATTCAATTACATAGATAATCTTGAGCAGTTATTTTTCATATAAATACACCATAAAGACAACCTTAAAACATGACAAAATATCGAATTTTGATGGATAAGATGTATGTATGCTTATTTTTGTCATTTTTATTAGTATTCATCCTTTAGTAGCTATAAATAACCCAATTATAGAAGCTAATCAAATATAACATTTTCTTACAAATCCATTGATTCTTCATGTTCATATAAACTTTTGTTGATATTCAACTGGAGTTATAATGGCTTCAGCATTGACCGGTGACGATTTGATGCGGACCATGAGCCGAACCATGAGTCGGAACATGAGCCGGAGCATGAGCAGGAACATGAGCCGTAGAGGCAGTATATCATCCGGGAGCATGAAGGGTTGGGGAGCGGCTAGTATCCGGGAAGTGTTCACGACACCTGGCCTGGATGTTTTTGAAAAAAGTGGACGACAAGACGATGAAGAAGAACTCATGTGGGCTGCAATTGAACGACTCCCGACTTATGATCGGTTGAGAAAGGGGTTCTTGACCAACATTTTAGATGACGGGAAAGTTGTTCGCGAAGAGATAGATGTCGCGAATCTTGGGCCCGAAGAGAGACAGAATTTGATGAAGAATATGCAAAAAGCGATCGATGATGACAACGAACGCCTGCTTGAGCGGCTTAGAGATCGTATTGATAGGGTCGGGATCGATATCCCGAGGATTGAAATTCGATACGAGAATTTGTCGATCGAAGGAGATGTGTTTGTTGGAAGTAGAGCACTTCCAACGCTGTACAATTCTACTATCAATTCCATGGAGGTAAATTCTACTTAAAAAAAATTGAAACGGGTCAAATGAGTCAAAACTTTCTCAACACCAAGCAGAAAATTTGCTTAGAAAGAGGTCAAAAGTGTTACGGGTCAAACCAACCCGTTTAAACAAAAGTTACAATACTAAAGTGAATGGGTTAAACGGGTCAGATTTTTCCCAATACCGTGTTATTAAGGCAATAAACCTTTTAATTTATAAAAAAGTTTAAAAGGTGTTACGGGGCAGACCAACCTGTTTTGACCCGTACCAAAGGCAAAAGTTTACACGTTTTGACCTGACCCGACGCTGAAGTTTAAACTTTGCTATCCCACCCTCCTTTAACAACATGTAACAACTAGCTAACTTAAGCTTCATATAACCTTATCATTATTATTGTGTTTTCAGAATGTTCTTGGTTTCTTGAGACTTTTCCCGTCGAAGAAACGTGTAGTCAAGATCCTTCATCAAGTATCTGGGATCGTAGCGCCATCTAGGTGAGATAATATTGTAAATTTTCATAATTCGAGCTTCGTTTTCGATTGATTTGATGTCTAGATGTTGACAAAGTCGGTGTTCTTCTAGGATGACTCTACTTTTGGGACCTCCGGGATCAGGAAAGACCACATTGTTAAAAGCGCTAGCGGGAAAGCTCGAAAATGATCTAAGGGTAACGGGTAAGGTAACGTATTGTGGTCACGAGATGAACGAGTTTGTCCCTCAAAGAACTTGTGCTTATATTAGCCAACACGATCTACACCACGGTGAGTTGACCGTGAGAGAGACTTTGGACTTCTCGGGACGTTGTGCGGGAATTGGAACACGTTACGAGATGTTGGCGGAATTGTCGAGACGGGAAAAAGCCGAAGGCATTAAACCGGATCCCGAACTTGATGCATTCATGAAAGCTATAGCGGTTTCTGGACAAAAATCTAGCTTAGTCACTGAGTATGTTCTAAGGGTATGTTTTTTATTTGTTTGTTTGTTTGTTTTATATCGTTCTATTTCAACTAAATAGTAATACTTATTACTAACACGCGAGTGTTATGATACCATAGCTACTCGGGCTAGACATGTGTTCAGACACAATGGTGGGTGATGAGATGAGAAGGGGCATATCTGGCGGCCAGAAAAAGCGTGTAACAACGGGTGAAATGCTTGTGGGACCCGCAAAGGTTTTCCTTATGGACGAGATCTCGACCGGTCTAGACAGTTCAACAACGTTCCAAATCATCAAATACATGAGACAAATGGTTCACATTATGGATGTTACCATGGTAATATCTCTTCTTCAACCAGCACCCGAGACATTCGAACTCTTTGACGATATAATCCTCCTTTCGGAGGGCCAAGTGGTCTATCAGGGCCCGAGAACAAGTGTTCTAGAGTTTTTTGAACACATGGGTTTCAAATGCCCCGAAAGAAAAGGTGTCGCGGACTTCCTTCAAGAGGTCACCTCAAGAAAAGATCAAGAACAATACTGGTTCAACAAAAGCATAGCTTACCGATACGTATCAGTAGACGAGTTTGTTCATCGATTTCAAAACTACCATATCGGTCTAAAAATCGCGGGTGTTCTTCATGTTCCTTATGACAAATCTAAAGCGCATCCGGCTGCATTAGTGACCAATAAGTATGGGATATCTAACAAAGAACTCTTCAAGGCATGTTTATCTAGAGAATGGCTTCTAATGAAGAGAAATGCATTTGTGTACATTTTCAAAACTACACAAATCACAATCATGGCTTTGTTTACTTTCACCGTGTTCTTTAGGACCACGATGAAGTACGGGGATCTAGACGATGGTGGAAAGTACTACGGCGCGCTGTTTTTCAGTCTGATCAATGTTATGTTTAACGGGATGGCGGAGCTTGCATTGACTATTTTCCGATTACCGGTTTTCTATAAGCAAAGGGATTCATTGTTTTATCCTGCTTGGGCTTTTGCTCTTCCAGTGTGGCTTCTGAGACTTCCACTTTCACTCCTGGAATCGGGAATTTGGATTGTGCTGACTTATTATACTGTTGGGTTTGCTCCTTCTGCTAGTTGGTATGTTATTTTGACTTTCTTTTAAGGTCAATCTTACTACTTCAAGAATCCTAATTTCACATGATTTTACTAGTATTTAATTCCAAATTTGGTTAATTTGAACTTTGATTTTAAAACTTAAAAGTGGTTTAAAGTAGTATGACAAGTGTTCACTATATTTTCTGAATCTTTAAGTTGAAATGTTATTCTGTTGACCTTTAGATTCAACAGACATTTTTATGGTATTGATTTCTTCCCTTCTAGTTTGACTTTCTAGGTCAAAGTATTAGATCCAGAATCCAAAATCACGTAACTTATATATACTTGATTATCCCCCAAAGTCATTAGATTTGAAATGGTATTAAAATCTACTTCGCGGGTACACATTTTACGATTAGAGTTTCGGATTTATATCATATTTGAAGGTTAAATATTAGTGAGTTTGACCCCTAGAGTCAACCTGCGATTAATCTCATTTGACCTTTTCTAATCAACATCAAGAATCCATATTTCACATGTTAATATACACATTTCAGTTTCTTCCGGCAATTGTTGGCATACTTGGGCATACATCAAATGGCATTAGGTCTATTTCGATTCATCGCTGCACTAGGAAGAACACAAGTTGTTGCTAACACTCTTGGCACATTTACATTGTTGTTGGTTTTTGTTCTCGGTGGATTCATCATTGCCAAAGGTTAGTAGTTCATATACATCCTTCGGCATATGCTGTTTTTCTAGAAGCATAACCGGTTCTGTACTTATATTTTGCACTCATTTCTCATGCTAGATGACCTTCAACCATGGATGAAATGGGCATATTACCTTTCTCCCATGTCATATGGACAAAACGCGATCGTGCTCGTTGAGTTTCTTGATAAAAGATGGAGCGCGGTAAGCATGCGAAAACATAAAAACAACTCTATATTATCAACTCTAGAGATCAGTTTGTTATACTTGTTTGAATGTTTATTGTTCAATGATATTGTGCAGCCAAGTTTTGACAAAATGTATAGAGAATCTACTGTGGGGAAAGAACTTCTAAAGGCTAGAGGCATGTTTACCGAAGGCCATTGGTATTGGATTTGTGTTCTTGCACTCTTTGGGTTCTCTCTCGTCTTCAACCTTTGCTTTATGCTAGCACTTACATATTTGACACGTGAGTCGAGTATTCTAACACTAATTAATTAAGATCTTCATTCTTGAATCTATATGCCTCTAACTATCTCTGTGTCAAAACTTGAAATGCAGCCATAGCGGATTCTAAATCTGTCGCGGATGATGAAGATGAGAAGAATAAGAAGGTGGCGAAAAAGGAAAGCGAGTGTGAGCCGAACGGGTTGAACAAAAAGGGAATGGTGTTGCCCTTTAAGCCATTGTCTTTGGTGTTTGATCATGTGAACTATTACGTCGATATGCCCGCTGTAAGTAGTCTATATGTCGAAAGTGAATATCGATTGTTTCACTCTAAACGCCAAATAAAATAAGATCTAGAATGGAAATTGAAATGTAAGAATATTACCAACAGTAATATGAAAACAACCCTTTTAACACTAACATGTTTATGCACTTATGCAGTAGCAACTGATCATCAGTTGACTTTTATAGTAATAAGTTTTTAACATTTTTTAGGAAATGAAAAGCCAAGGCGTGGAGGAGAATCGTCTACAGTTGTTACGAGATGTGAGTGGCGCTTTCCGACCGGGGGTTCTAACAGCGTTAGTCGGGGTAAGTGGCGCTGGAAAAACGACGTTGATGGATGTGTTGGCAGGAAGGAAAACCGGAGGATATATCGAAGGAAGTATTAGCATATCCGGTTACCCGAAGAACCAAGAGACTTTTGCTCGTGTTAGTGGCTACTGTGAACAAAATGACATTCATTCTCCTCATGTCACCGTTTACGAATCTCTCTTGTATTCAGCATGGCTTCGATTATCTTCAGATGTCGATGAAGCAACACGAAAGGTATGCATGTTACTAGCATTGTTAGAATCATTTATTACTTAGATTACTGATGTTTTCTAGTTGCAAACTTAGATGTTTGTGGAGGAAGTGATGGAACTCGTGGAGTTAGGTCCGATACGAAACGCACTCGTAGGACTTCCTGGAGTAGATGGTTTATCAACCGAGCAAAGAAAGAGGGTCACCATAGCCGTAGAGCTCGTGGCTAACCCATCAATCATATTCATGGACGAACCAACCTCCGGTCTAGATGCTAGAGCAGCTGCAATAGTGATGAGAGCTGTTAGGAACACAGTGGACACAGGTCGAACTGTTGTCTGCACCATTCATCAACCGAGCATTGACATTTTTGAAGCTTTTGATGAAGTACAAATCATTCCTTTTTTGTTCTTTAACGATTCTTGATCACTTCAGTTTGCTTAAAACTTTAAAAAAATCTCGTCTTTTGCAGCTGTTCTTGATGAAACGAGGAGGGCAAGCGATATATGCTGGACCTCTTGGACGATATTCTCACCTTCTTGTTGAATATTTTGAAGTCAGGAGCTATCTTTTCTTGCTCATTTTGACATTAACTTGATATCGAATCATTGATCTCACTAATATTTAACATATTTACAGTCCATTGATGGAGTTTCTAAGATTAAAGAAGGATATAATCCAGCAACATGGATGCTAGAAGTCAGCTCTACTACAGTTGAAGCTCAATTAGGAGTGGATTTTGCTGAAATTTACGCGAATTCTGATCTCTATCGGTACTCAAAAACCTTCAAGATTTTTGCTTTGTCTTCCTCTTGCAAGAAAGCGAAACCAAGAGAGGGTAAAAGGGTTCATTGACCCTCCGCTCACCAAAATTCGTTACAACTCTTTTATAAAATCTAATCTTTTCTTTTAAGAAAAACAAAAGTTGGACGCTTTAATTGTAGTCGGTAGAGAGAATGAAATTTAAGACAACCCTCTGACTGAAAATTTCTGGTTCTGCCACTGATCTGGTTTGAAAGAATCATTTTAAGTAATTAATGTTTATGTTATTCATGGGTGATTATTAGGAGAAATGAGAAGCTTATCAAAGAACTGAGCACACCACCACCAGATTCTCAGGATCTTCACTTTGCTACACAGTATTCACAACCATTTTTCGAGCAGTTCAAAGCATGTTTCTGGAAACAACATAAATCATACTGGCGTAACCCTCAATATAACGTTGTTCGGTTCTTTATGACGACAGTTATTGGTCTTATTTTCGGGGTTATCTTCTGGAACAAAGGAACACAAATGTAAGTCTGACTTTTACTACATTTCAAAGTCAACTTAACTTAGCTTTAGCTTCAGAATCTATAAGAATTATCAAAGATTTTGACAAATGTTTAACAAAAAACTGAACTTTGAAACAAATTTCATCAATGCAAAGATTATTCCATGAAAATAGCAATCGATTACTCAAAATATATAGTAATAAACAATCAGTACGTTGACATTTAAAAGTCAGATTTACTATATCTAAAGTCAGATCAGCTTAGTTCGACTTAAAAATTCATAAGTATTATTAAGAAAGATAAAAAAATATTATGAAAATATCAAATTTTAACACAAAAACTACTAACATAGAGTGAATTTTTGTGAAATTTCTCCCATATGAAACAAATTTTGCACTAAAAAACCAGTATTGACTTATAGAAAAAGTCAAATCTGGTCGGTCTTACACTCAGACTACATTAGTTTATTTAGCTTCAAAATTCATAAGAATCAAACTCCGAAACATCAGCTACGAATAAACATAAATTTTGCCAAAAAAGGTATACCAAAACTATAAGATTTTGTGCTAGAAAACTAATATGTTGATCATGATTTTTAATAATCTATGTATGTTTTGATTAATCTGTATTATAACAGAAAGAAACACTACTGATTTTTACACAGGTCAAAACAACAAGATTTGTCAAATCTGATGGGAGCCATGTATGCTGCTGTTTTGTTCCTTGGTGGAACAAACACATCAGCGGTTCAATCAGTCGTCGCGATTGAACGAACAGTTTTTTACCGTGAAAAAGCAGCCGGAATGTATTCAGCATTACCATACGCTTTCGCTCAATCTTTGGTGGAAACAATATATGTCGGGGTTCAAACGTTTCTTTACAGTCTTCTGCTTTATTACATGATTGGATTTGAGTGGCATATCGGCAAGTTTTTATGGTTTTATTATTATGTGTTCATGTGCTTCGTTTACTTCACGTTGTATGGAATGATGCTTGTTGCTCTTACTCCAAGTTACCAGATTGCTGCTATTGTCATGTCGTTTTTCCTCAGTTTCTGGAACTTGTTCTCCGGTTTCCTCATCCCAAGAGGGGTAAGTAAATTTAAGGGTTACGTTAAACGTACCCACTTGTTATTTTTTACTAACTGAAGTACTCTATAACATATGTATAAGTCCATATACGTACAGACCCTATACACATGCAATATGCCCATATAAATGTGTTATACATATGCTATATATGCTCATATACATGCTGTCATTAAGTTTTACAAAAGATTCATTTGGGTTACATTCATAAAGGTACGTGTTTTTCTAACATTTGATCAACTTATGCAGCAAATTCCCATCTGGTGGAGATGGTACTACTGGGGTTCACCCGTGGCATGGACTATTTACGGGCTCATAACATCTCAACTAGGTGACAATTCAACCGAGGTTTTTGTGCCTAAGCATGACGACATGACGGTTAAGGTTTATTTGAAGGAATTCCTTGGATACGAACACGACTTCCTAGGATACGTTGCTCTTGCTCATGTTGGTTGGGTACTTCTTTTCTTCGGAGTCTTCGTATATGGCATCAAGGCCTTGAACTTCCAAAGGAGATGATTGAAACTTTTATCATTCTATCCGTTTTCAATTTAACTTCATATACGTTTTGATCATGTGAATAACGAGATAAAAATATATCTTCGTTCATTCTATTTCTTGTATTTCAATCGTTGTATGTTTATTATCTACGTGAAAATAAAAGCATGTTTGTTTGTTTTTTTGTTTTTGTTTTGTTTAGTGCAGTTTACTCATGTATGCCAACTGTGAATCAAACTAATGAGATTGGTTTTAAGGAGTGGTTTATAACCCTTTCCAAGAAAACAAGTTCGAAATCGGTTAGAATGAACTGATCAATTTGGGTCAAAAAACATATCTAAATGTGTCTTAATTCGAACCGTTTAAACTTAAACCAGTTTTCATTTTTCGTTGACCGGTTTAGTGTTTGAAGCCGGTTAGTTGGTCGCTAGTCACAAGTTACTAGCTACAACTTACAGGGTAATCGTCAATTATTGATATTGGTAACCAACCCTAAGCAATTTGATTATAATTCAATTCGTGACGTTGTGAACTGGGCTTGGGTCAACGCTACACAAAAGTTTGAAAGTTTGGACCTAATTAAGTGTCTGAAAGGAGTTTTCTCTGAAATTTTGGGCTGCACACTTTAGCTTTTGGGCCTTCTTTCTTTTTATTGTGCTTCAAAAGATGACAATTTCTTATTTGTTTTCCATTATTGTGTTAAGAGGAGAAGCTAAATGTTAATATCAACATTTACATCGAGGGAAAAATACTAAATACATTAGATATAATTCGTTACATTTAAGTATGTATAAATAATTGTTTAATATGTTTTGAAGCATGAAGAGAAATAAAATATATTTTCATATTCAAATTTCCCTTTAGATTTATATTAGATTTGTATAGATTAGGTTATAGTTGTTTAATTAATTCTTCAGACTTTCAAACGTCTCTATTTCCACATCTTGGCACACTACTTCATTCTTTTATAGGGTTCAAACGATGATGAAAGAGCATTGATTCAATGTGGTAAGGGTGTTGAAGGGTTCAGTAGACGACGAAGATAGGTGAAGAAATAAGTGGTTGTCATATGTGCACATATCGATACGACAAATATGCCATCAGAGAGGGGTTTAAATAATGAACATGGATAAACAATTTGTGAACGCCTAGACAACGATGATAATTATAATGAATTATTTGTTAAAGATTTAGGCCTAACAAACCAGATAAGAATGAGATATTCATATATTTAAATATGCGGACATGACAGTTTACTGGACTAATAATAAATGAAACTGGATGAATTTTCGCATTACAAAGAAAATGGAATCAATTGCTTCTAATTTACTTAAACTAAACTTTCACATCCTATTGATACGAGAGAATTCTGATATGATTCACCATAGTAGAATGTATAGTTCATATTTTTTCCCAACACAATACCATCTGATATAAAAAAAAAGGTTAAAATCATAGTTTAAATTTTAAACGTATTGAAAAAATCATTTTAATAATATATATTAATAATATATTTCTTTAAAGTACCTTATATTTGATTGTTTAGAAAACATAAAATGAAAGTTGATTGGTAATATAAAAACGAGATGTCCTTATAGAATCTTTTCTTTTTATTTTAATAAAATAGTAACTAAAAAGGACACATAACAACATCATATTTCTTCTCACCAAAATTTTTCTACTTATCTTTCTTATTAAATAATTACATTAATTATTAATCATATTATTTAATTTATTTTTAGATTATAAATAGTTATTTTAATAAATTAAGAAACAGATCGGTTCATTAATGTTATTTCTAAAAAATAAATTTTTGTAAAATAAAAATTTTCTAAAACATCAAACTTTAGTAAAAATATGAAATATTTAAAGTTGGTGTTTTAACAAGTAAAATTTCTATCAACCATAAATAATTAAAATTAGAAGTTATAATAAAAATTTTAAAAATAAGATTTTAAAAAGTTGGTATCATTATTTATTATTTATTACTCATACGTAATTTTATTTATATTTTATCCTAAAATATCGTTTTATAACTAATAATTTTGATTGTATTTAATATTTTATTTTTTAACGTGCATACTATATGAATTATTAAAGTTAGTTATTCAAAATAGTAGTTGAGATACAAATTTTTGCACAATAAAAGCTGTTAAGTTAGTTATGAAATAAGTTTCTCTCTGTTTAGTAAGGAAATAATATTAAATTAGTAATAAAAAAGTTATATGAATTTGTTTCTATGTACATTTTAATAAGGAGATAATATATTTTAAGTTAGTTACAAAAATCTCTAAAGTTATTTTGAAATAAAATCTTATACGTTAGATGTCAAATAAGTTTCTACATATATAATATAACTGAGATAGTTATGAAATAAGTTTCTATTAAGTTAGTTATCACATATTATATATATTATTAATTACTAACTTTTATACGTATTAACTATTAAGAGTTGTACTATATGTTTTGTTGGTTGTACCCATCTTTTTTTCTTTCTTTTCTTTAATCTTAACTTTATTAATTTAAGAGTAAATCACATAAAAGGTCTCCGTGCTTAGGCCCATTTTCATTTTTGGTCCCCAGTTTTAGAAAATTATAAAGTTTGATAAAATATAACATAATTGGTTCCCAAGTTGTATGGGTCGTTAGCTTTTCTGTTAAATTTTTAAAAAATACATAAACCACCCATTCAATGAAAAACAAAAAAGAAATTAAACTTTTTCTCAATAATAAACAAAATAATGTATAAAGTTGCCCCACTATTTTGAAACCTTCATAAATCATTCTTTCTTCCTTTTTTCCATTAACCCACAAACCAAGACCACCACTAACTA
>BJCN01137107.1:0-10249 GCA_018326445.1 Flaveria brownii
CGGGAGGGGCCCTCGCCTCCCCTCTTTTTTTCATCAGTAGAGTTAATTTTTGGTTTGTAGTGTAAATTTTTGATCCGGGAGTGTAAATTTAGTCCGGTAGTGTAAATTTTTTTTATATATAACAAGTTTACCCTCTTTTTGAAATAATTAATTTCACCACCGCCCCACCTATGAAAATGTCCAAACTCCAAACTTGGTATGTGGTGGTGTGCATAATTCTGGTTGATTCAAGGGGCTAATAAGGAATATAAGTTGATCATAAAATGGTGCATTGTATCTTTTTAATGCTATTTATGGAAGATGAATAATATCTCTTCAAGTGTTTATCACCTCTTAAAATTGGTCAATCACTTCTATAAAAATGATTAAAAAGAAAATAGTAAATTTTGTTTTTGGTCCTGTGATTTGGATATTTTAACTATTTTAGTCCAATTTTTTGTCAAATCATGTCATGTGGTTTCATTTTCATAATGTTTTTGGTCCTCGGGGTTTCAAGGACCAAAGGTGACTAAAAGAAAAATGCATTACCCTAAACAAACAAACAAACAAACCCAGTATATCCCACTCAAGAGCAGGGTCTGGGGGTAGGTGGTGACGAGTCTTTCCTCTATCTTGGTAGGTAGAGAGACCACTTTCAAAGAGACCCCCGACTCGACTCGATAACAAAAGCAAAAACGATAGCAAGTCAGCATATAATATATCATACAGCACACAGCACACAGCATACAGTAATATATCATAATGCATTACCCTAAAGGGTCCTATAAAAGAAAAAGGTCGCCCCTCGATTTATGTCCTTGCACTAGAACCTTCCTGAAGAAGTAGAGAGAAATTAAAATTTTGCTTTTAAAGAGAAAGTCAAGAAACACCATAAAGATATGAATTTTTATACCATTCAACATATCTGAGTTAGATTCATGCTAAAATGATGATTATGATTCATGTAGAAGGATAAAATTGATATTTTCAAGCATGCATGTTTGTAGACCTAGAGATTTATCTTTTCAGTTCTAGCGTTTATTCGAGATGTTCAAAAGTTGAGTTTTAGATCCCCATGTTTTATATTTTTATATGACTTTTGCGATTGATATGCTTACTTATATGATTATTCTCCTTAAATCTATAGTTTCACATGTAACGCCATCATGTGTATGATAAAAGTATGATTTTCGTGTGTTTATTGACTTGTTTATGTGCATGGAATTAATATTTAGAATGAAACCCTAGTCAAATATGGTATAGATTTGTTTAACATCATGTTTGATTAAAAATGGAGTGAAAATGACATATAAGTATAGAATTCAAACAAAATGTTTACACATCCGCATCAAATCTTGTAACTTGAATCTAAACCAATGCAACCAAATCTGACCTACCTTATAGATATGGCAGATGTTATAACTCAATTGAATTTAAGTTTTCTCACCCGTAGATGAAACATCCACCCACATGTGATGGAATCAAGATCTTTCACCCGCACATGTTACTTTTCACCGTATCATTTTTTCTTTCAAGCAAATCTTAGAAACTTTATCTAGATGATAGATATTACACATACCTAAACTAGAGCTTGTACACCTGCATGTGACGTTCTTCACCCGTAGGTGTTCATTATTCATTGCATTTAAAGGTCTACCTGAATGTGCCTATACTTAGAAAACTTCTTAAAATTCAACCCACTCATATTAGAAAATAGTAACTCGCATGTGATAGCCACCCATATCAAACTCTTTCATCTAAATTTGGGTACACAAATATGAAAAATAATGCTCAACCATAGGTAAAGTGCTCCCAATATGAGAATGTTCACCCTTAGTCACTCACATATGATTAGCTACCCACATCTAAACTGTTCACTGAACCTGATCCCATGTACCTGTAACTAAAGACACTTAGAATATTTTCACTTATGTATAACTTAATCAATAGTTGACCAAAGACTCGAATTTTAACATAGGGTTGACTTCTACTATGGTATGATTTCCTAAATGCTTTACCAATTTAATAGCTTATATATGATGCATGTATGACATGTGGCATGAAATGTATAATGTAATAAAGAAAATGATAAAAAGTATTATGCATAATGAAGTCTAACTCTAATAGATAAGCCCTAAACTCCTCTCTATTCTTACGTAAAAAGTTGGGTGCTACCTTAGGATTTGTTTAAATGATAAAGTGACTTCACTAACATGTGTAAGGATAAAGTACGGTGTCCTAGGAATGGATCTCAAGTATGCATTGGGATCATGGTATTCTTCACCTTATGGTGGTTGGAGGGCTACCATATAGGGAAGGCATCTCATCAATGTTGGCCATGTTGTAAAGTTAGAAGTGAGCTTTCTAACATAGGATAGGGAACAAAGCATTGGCAAAGTAGCAAACTAGAAATTATGAATGAACCAAAACGGTCCAACAATGGTGCTATATTAACATGTTGCTACATTGACATGTTGCTACCAAAATTTGTACTGGATGCGTAGGGATCATAGTAACACCAAGAATGGATAGTTCACTGGTCGGTGATTTATTTATCCTATAAAAAGAACATTGTAAGCCTTGTCATGATGAGAGCCTAGAGGTTTTCACCTTGACCATCCTCCGGCGTGTGAATATCTATTACTGTAATGGTAAAACTTCTGCTGAATATTCAGTGTTATTGAATACGGTGAACAGTTGTTTTGGTTGGGTCTTGATATCAAAAGCATTTTCTGATGGTTTTATACTATTATTGTTCTTGCATTATAGCATGTTAGATTAGGTCAGATATGAAACTTCTTCTAATATACTAACAAATTAACATAAATTGATTTGTTACAAAGTAATTAAGTGTAAGTAGTCACTAAATTGAAAAGGTATATCGGTTTCATCTTTAATTGATTTTTTTAGTTCTACATACTTAAATACTCAGTTGAGTTATCAAGTCGTTAACTCAACCTAACTTGTTGAAATCGGCTTAAGCTGGATATCAAGTAGGTGGTAATCAACTATAGGTGAAAATCTAAATACTCCACACATGAAAGTCATTGGGATATGACCTTTTTATCATATTTTAAGAATTACAAACATTTATTTATATACTTAACATTTATCAACTTGTGTTTAAATGCATGTACAATATTTATTACCTAGTACTTCAAGTTTCCCTCTCATCAAATCCATCAAAATAATCAAAAAGCAAAAAAAACACCATTAGAGAGATCAACAGAGGAATCAAGGTCCAACAAATGTTAGAAAGAAGGATTTTTTATTTAGAATGAAAATTTAATTTTGAAATGGTAAAATTGATGAAATTCTTGATCTTGACCTATTATTTTTACTCATATTTAGAGTTAATATGAATAACTATTGTTCTAATTTGTCTAAAATACATATTAGAATGTGTTACAAGAATTAAATGGTGATTTTATGAAACTTGTAGAAACTGATATGTAAGATTTTGTTTTGTGGTATGGGGCAACGAGCGTTCTTTGTTGTTCGCATATTGTATTTTAGGAGTAGGTTTGAGTTTTGGTTCTTAGAAGTTATGTTTAGTTTTCACACGTATGAGTGCGATTATGAGTAAAATATCATCATATGGGAAATCATTTTAAAGATGTTCTTAGGTATTATTGTTTTAGTGGGTTGGTTTTAGGTTTTGTGGTAGTGTTTCTAGGTTGATCATGTTTTGTTATGGTTTTGTAATCTGTTTCATCACTATTAAGTACTTGCTAGTTGGGCTTTATATATGAAATTCTTCATGAAAAGAGAAATATACTGAAAATAAAACATATTTGTTTTAGAGTGTGGTAAATTTTCAAGTGTAAAAGCAACTAAATACTAGACAAAATATTTGTTGAACTATTGAGTAGTTGGATAAGAAGTGAATGCCTTATTCTCTCTAAGAAGAGAGGCTTAGAGACCTCTTAGGAACATTGACTTCATAATCATTAAATGCGATGTTCTTCATTATGAGTTATTCTTGTCATGTAGTAGATCTGGTAGTTAGTCTTTATCTGGTGGTCACAAGCTTTACTTGTTTGGTAATAGTGTTATCTGATGGTTATAACCCTGTATTCAAAGATCTTTGTAAGATTATATTAGAAAGCTGATGCAATCAAAGCAACCAAAGAGCTTCCAGTATGCATGCACTGATGTACAAGGCAGAAGTTACTTCGGAAGTCTTACACTCTTCATAAAAAATATTCTTACACTCTTCATAAAAAATATTCTAAGTGTAAAATCTTCCGAAATCATAGACCAAATCTTCCAATGCCAAAGATGAAGTATTTCGAAGCTTCAAAGACAAAGTCTTCAGAAGCAAATGAATTGAAGACTGATTTCTTTCGAAGACAGAGAAGACGTGCTTTCTCTGATCAACTTTTGCATAAAGCTTATTCATTTTTCGCTGCAACTCTAAGGACTCACCAACTTGTGTAAGTTGGTGAAAATGTCCATGCTTTTGCAACTGTAGATTAAGGTTTAGAGTCTAAAACTTTTTACTTTGTATATTTTATCATTTTTGTAATATATTAGGATGTGAGCTATGGCACGTCATAGCAATCTGCCTTTTAACTGTACATTGATCTTGTTATCTAGATTAGTATTTCCAGCTGGCTTTCAAAGTATAACCATTTGTAAGATGTAGTATAAAGTATCTCAGGTTCTTGTATTTTACCTTATGCTTTGTAACACTTGTAATAGAACTTGAGAGCAATATATAACATTTCTTGAAAACCATACTTATCTTGTTCTTATTCTTTTATTCTGTTCCATTACTTACTTGTGTTCCTAGTATCTTCTATATAAACCTGGTTCCCTATTTGACCTATTAAGTGTTCTAACACTCTTCTCATTGTGAGACAGATTGTATTGACCACCCTTAACCGGTCCTGCAATCTTCATATTTCCAAGATCATTTATTGCTCTTGGCAAGTTATCATCAGCATCTTTTTTTATACCTCTTGCATCTTTCTTTATGCCTCCGGCACAATCATCCAAGACAACTATTTCACCTATATGATATATGGTCTAGTCTAATTTGATATTGTACGTTGTCATACTTAGGGTACTTAGATCGTGATTTATCAGGTTATGATGTCTCGGTCGACATCCTTTGAGCTAGATATTTCTCGTATGATGTTGACTATTATTATTTAATATTAAATCGGACCATTGCCTATTCGGTCATCAGGTCTAGGAGCGCTAGTCCTTTGGGACTTGCCCTAAGTGTACATTGACTATAGCCAAGAGTTACCTCACCAGATGTTAACAAAGTTTATCAATTTACATTCTAATATTATATTACAAGTAATAATGAGTTTGTTTTGAAATGGAACTTCAGGTGTTTTTCGATCATAGTTTACATATGCATCATGCATGTGGTCTTACTCTTCTTGCTTTCCCTTATGTTTATTGGCAAGGTGGAGAAAGGATATGATTCCCTAGGGTCATTCTAATTGACAACTTGTAAAAACAAATGTGAACCGATCGCGTACATAATTATAAGACCAGCGGATTAGACCCGCGTTTTGCCGCGCTTCGGTTTTGAACGTATATGAGAACGTCACAGTTATAGTTTTTTAGGTTATTTTGGTTCTTTTGATTTTAATGACATAGACACGTTACAATGATGTTTGATATTTAAACATTCTTTGACAATTTGTTATTATATCATTGTGATGCTATCATTAGATATGATATTTGATAGGGCATGAATATCAATTAAAATAAATATATCAAAGGTAAAAAACTCTTATTAATTAAATCAAATATGTTAAAAGTAAAAATGAAAGAAATCTAGAGAGAGAATTAAAAATATACCATGACTATTCATATGGTGTCTTAATATAAAAAGAAAATTACTAATTTGTCCTAAGATTTTGTATTATATAGTAGTAATATATAGATAAAGCACTTGTTGATACACTAGCTCTCGTATGAAATTTTAAAGTTGATTTTCATTTCAAAAAGAGAAAATTGTATCTATAGTCCATGTGGTTTAACCAGATTACATGTATGATCTCCCAAACTTTAAAAAGTATAAAATTAGTTTAAACTTTTATATACCAATTATATGTTTGGTACCTGACACTAAAGTTCATTCAATTTCTGTGTTTTTTTATAAAATTTGTACCAACTTTTAAATTTAATTTTAGAGCCTAAAAGTGCAAAGCCCATATAAAAGTTTAAACTAACTTTTCAATTTTTAAAATTTGAGGATTAAACTTACAATTACTACATGAAAGCTTGAACTAATTTTATAACGTTTGAAGTCTGCGAACCATACGTGTATTCCGGTCAAAATATTTATGTAATTCTCTCTTTCAAAAATGCAAAACTTCATGTTATAGCTTGTTAGGATGTATTATGCAAACTGAAATGATTTACTATGTTTAAATAGAGGCACTAAGCTATAATCACTTTTATCTATTTGAAAACTCTAGTTGTAATATCTATTTAATGAGAGGATGTAATTTTCTTGTGGGTGAACTTCTAAGCAGTTAGAACCTTAGAACTTAGATAGGACATACATAGAAAAGAAATTAGATTTTTGAACTCTTTTACATTTTTGTCCGTATATTTAAATGAAGAATTGATGCATCACACTT
This sequence comes from Flaveria brownii, assembly GCA_018326445.1. Classification (NCBI taxonomy): domain Eukaryota; kingdom Viridiplantae; phylum Streptophyta; class Magnoliopsida; order Asterales; family Asteraceae; genus Flaveria; species Flaveria brownii. Next base: position 6,591 of record BJCN01137107.1, read on the forward strand.
GCACATAATTGTTGAATAAATATTTAAATACGTCTTAATTTGCAAATTTGCAATTCAAAAGGGTTAGATATCGATTTTTATTCCAGTGATTTTGCTAACATCTTATTAAACATGTAAGAGTGATTATTACTGATACAAAAATATATTGTTAATAATTTTTTTAAGTATGATATTATCGATACAAATCTATACATATTAATAAAAGACTAACTTGGGTCTCACATGATCTTTTTTTAGGGTGTCTACCTAGGATATGTCCCCGCGTAATCACCACAATAAACTTATTATTTTAAACAAAAGTCAATTACGTCAAACTTTTCAAACTTAATCTTAAATTTATAATTTTATTTTAAACAATACAAACAAAAAATTAATTAAGTCAAACTTTACAAATTTGTTAATATTTTATAAATAAATATTTTTTTATTTAATATGATAATAATACCCTAATAGTCGAAAACTTGATTTTATAATAATTACAAATCAATTTTTAAAGTTTACGTATCATATGATTTAATATGATAATGGTTTTTAAAATTAAAACAAATTAAATCAACTCATCACTAACCTAGTATAAATATAAATTGTTGATTTAGATAACTTGTTTTTCTTCTAACAAACTACATGAGTCGATAATTAAACTTCAGAAGGAAAAAAAAAACAGAGAAAGAATCGGTCCCTTAGGAGCTTAGATTTTTATTACATACGAAAAGAGATTATTAAATGATTTGATTTGAAAGTAAGAGGACAAGAGAGAGTAGTTACTAAACATGGCATATGATTCCACATGATTTAATGGAAGTCTAATCTAATCAAAAAGTGGATCAAATCTCTTTACAAGATCTCTATGTCCTGAAAAACAAGCCCATGTTGTTTCCAAAAACAGAACATAAGACATATTACACCAACAACCCAGGTACCCACTTTAAGCTTAAAGTAGATTAAAAATTAGCTTATTATCATGTTGAAAAAGAGTTACCTAACAACCCTTTTACTAATTGTTGAAAAGGTACCATTCTTCATAGAAGTTAAATGTCAATCTAAAATAACAACAAATCCAAAAACATAATTCAAAATTTTCTAACCTTTTTAAGTGAAAATCACACTTGATGTTACTCTCCATCAAAATGGTTAAAAGATAGAAACCAACCAAATGATGTTGATGTTACTCTCCATCAAAATGGTTAAAAGATAGAAACCAACCAAATGATGTCACGTGTATACATATATCAAATAATAACAGGATAAATTTTCATATTAAGAGAGATAAAAAAAAAAGAAAATTACATTTTGGCCACTTGTCGTTATAATTGGTTAGTCTTTTCAATGCCACTGTTTAACTTTTATCAACCGCCCAAAACAACATACTTTTTCAAAATTTTATTCAAGGTTATATTTTTCAAAATTTTATTAGAAGTTATACATTTCAAAATTTTATTCATAGGATATTTTAGACTATTTTGTTAAAGTGGGCGTTTAACTAGGTATGTTAAGTAATTCAATCTCTATAAATATTACTATACGTAACATATACTAGGTACGCTTATTTATTTTGTTTGTTAAAGTGGGCATTTACGTTATTTTAATGAGTTTCCCGACGAGTCAACAAAAAAATACACACGTCGATAGAGTATTAAATGACCAATTTGAAGTAGAGAACTTTAATTAAAATATGAACCGTTACACTTATTAGCTTCTAATACGATGCATAAAAAAGATATATACCACCTGACGATCCGGGTTTTATCTTTCCCACTACATCTAATTGGTATCACGTACAAGTATTTATTAATTTTCTACTTGATATTAAGTATGCATAAAACACTCAGGGAGCTAGAACTCGAGTCATAGAACATCCATTCATTTGTTTGTAGGCTCGATTCCTATGAACTTAAAGTCTTGCGCCAAACACTAAAAACTCGAACCACATCTAGGAAGTCTTCATTAAAAGGACATGACAAGACGATACTACACTATGGTCAAACATAAGTGTGTTTAACTATTGACTTGCATCGAGTATAGGTGCACCGATGATTAAAGGCCAAGATATAAAGAAACCAATCGTACCTAAGTTATATTTACACAACCATATCAATAGTACAGGGAAGCATGCCAACTGGAATTCAATACAAAACATCAAATCCAGCTAAAGATCAAACTAACACTATAAGAATAGGGTTAAATGAATCAAATAGTCCACATTCATTCACAAGTGCATTGATTAATACATCATGCTTGTTCTTGTTCTCACTAGGTAGTTATGCTTGTAAAAGGTGTTCTGGTTAAGGAGATTTGGAACAAAGAAACGTTTTTAACGTGTAAAACAAATGATGTGGTACCTAGCCGGTTTATTTTAAGTGTGAGCTCACATTTTAGCAATACATAGATGTCATATAAGATATAAACCCTTAAAATTCTTGATTTTGATAGAAAAATCATTTGCAGATAGGTGTCATATCATCAATGTAACAAGTTAGAAACGTTTCCAGGCTGTCAAAACTATCTTAACTCGTGAGCATTCTACAATTGCAACTTGAAGATAGAAAAAAAGTACCGACACACTTGTAAAATAACATTTAAGGAATTATGCAAAATGTTGATTCTATACATAAATGAGCTAAAAAATTGTTTTTACAATCAATTGGTGAGATGTACCTCAAAGCCCCAACTCGTGCAGCTGCAGCCACCATAAGAGATTACCAGTGACGATTTGCTATTTTGTCAACCAGTATATCAGAATTAGAAACGTGCAAACAGAAGCAACTAGCGAAAGAATTATGGTGTCCATAGACTTCTTTTTGTTTATCGCTGAGATAATGCTATTCACCTGTGACATTACACCCCAGCATAGAAAAGTGTTTGAAATTTTAGGGCTAATATCAAGAAATAAGCCATGCAGGTGATACTTTTTTATTAAGTAATGTGGTATCATCATCAAAAATCGGTTCAAATAAGTTACTTACTGTTGGAAGTCGACTGCTAACATTGCTAAGTTTTGAGTTAACACCCCTAAAAGTAGAACGTTGAAACATAAGAGAACCAAGGGTTTCTTGTGCTTGTGATATTACACCATCAATCTGCAAAAACATAGAATATTTAGATAAAAAGAGGTAATTATATACACTAATTACATTAAATGTTAAAAATGATTGGCCACTATATTATTGGAACCAAAGAGACAAAATAAAAGAATTTTTTATATATAAAAAAAATTATTAGTCCTTAATTGTTCCATACCCATGCATATTTATGTTAGGGATCCGGGGGTAGATCGACACACAAACACAATCACACTGCGAGAGAAAATAATAACAAAGATAAACACGCGAGATTTAACGTGGTTCAGTCGATGTAACCTACGTCCACGGGCTGCAACCAGGATAATACTTTTATTGCTTTCTACCTCACGATGCGACCTAAATAGGGTAAATTAGGGTTTACAACTTAATCCCCCAAAAAATTTTAATGGGCTAAAATTAAATAAAAACGGGTCAGGTCTTTAATTTAATTAATCTGCCACTAAGTTGTCTTTTAACCCCAACCCAAATCAAGACTCCACAAACCCAACAATCTCCCACTTGGAGGCTTGATCATCTTCAAACTGCCTTCCGATGTAACTTATACCTCTTGTAATCTTCCTCGTCTTCCTGGTTGCACCG
>BJCN01137118.1:0-20921 GCA_018326445.1 Flaveria brownii
GAAGGGTTAACTCAGTGTAATACCCACAGCCATTTTATATTTATTAACTGGTTTTCGTTCGAACCCATTATCAATACTTGACTCGCTTAGAAAATTTTCCGGGTGTTACAAGAAGCTAGCTTCGAAACTAGCTGCGAAACTAGCTGCGAAACTAGCTGCGAAACTAGCTGTGAAACTGATTGTATTGCATAGAAAATGATAGGTTCGTGTAATAGTTTGCATGCAGATTGTGCGACTTATTTATTGATTTGAATTCCTCTTAACTGAAAGCAATCCACACATCAGGTGAGTTCTAGATCCCCTATTTCATAAATGTTTTAAATGTTTTGGGGAGATATGTATACTAAATGACTAGTTCTTTTAAAGCAATGTTTTATACACTATATTATATGGGAAATGGGGTTTTTAATGAATTTATATCGTGCTTTTCGTATTGTGATATGACCTTGGTAATGATGATATGTCTTGTAATACGTTGTGTATACTATGTATAACCTAACGATGAAAGTGAAACCTAAAGAAATGTTATTGGACATGTAACGTGTACCTTTGTAAAGTAAAACCTTACTAGCAAATGATAGAGGAGGTTTGAATTTGTTATGCCTTTATGACAGGAACTCTTGGATTGGCATGTTAGTAAACTAAAGGCCCAGACAGGCAGGTCAGTAAGACTTGGATTAGCATGACACTAATGGCTTGTATGGATACGACAGTAAGGCCTGGATTGACATGTCGGTAAAGTCTTGTGTTCATCATAGGCATCAATAGTGACGGGAAATTGACGGATAACGAAGAGACATATATATCAAATAAATTAAAGTATTTAGGATAAAGCGATAGTCTGTGTATAGAAATGTTTGGATATGTGATAACTACATTCGAGTGATAAAGTTAATATACCTTATTAAAAAGTTATCTGATAAAATAAACCTAAAACTCACTTAGCGAAGCTAACTTTTTATGCATATTAGTTTGACAAGTGAGGCGTTGGACTTAAGTGAATGTGGGCTTGGATTCTAAAAGCTACTTGGCATCTGAAGTCTGGCATCCCTGATTAAGAAAATTATTAAGAAGGCTTTTAAAGACTATTTGATGTTTTAAAGAGAATGCTAATGTTTCATTTGTATTATGTCATAATGTATTGAAACTTAATATACTTTTCCACTGCAATGTTTATCTAAATGAATGTTTTAAATTTATTTTTTGCTGTGAATGACCAACTGTGAGGTTTCCTACGATCACGCCTTACAAGTTGGTATCAGAGCCAAAGTTTAAGCGAAATGGGTAAACTATTTTCAAAAGAAAAGCCTAAACTTAAACTGAAAATGGGACCAAACTAAGGATGGCATTTCAAGTAGCTTCATGCCTTGAGGTAATGGTATATGTTGTAAATATTAGTCAATTATGTAGTACATTGTTACTAAGGCTAGACTTAAGGATAGAGTATTATATCATTAATCGGGTATGCCTACTTGAATTTGTGTGATCTATACAAGTATAGAATATGAATAGTAGGTTCGAGTGTTAGTATGACTCAAGATAGGGAACGTTAGAATATGAGAAGTTCTATAAGTAGTTAATTATAATTGGCCACTGTTATTAGAAACTTATAATACTTGTCACTATCTAAACTTGCCTTGACGGACCATATTGATACCCTAAGTTTTATAGGAAATTGAGAAATGGCACTAAAGAAATTAGTTCCAACTATGGCTACTTGGGAAGTACTAGGGGAAGCCCCCCGCTAAAGCAAAAGAAGCAGCAAGAAAGGATGCAAAATCGGAAAGAAAGTAAACCAGAAAACCATTTGAGAAACCGGTTGAGGAAATAACTGAGTCAAAAAATAAAGTTAAGGAGCCTACTGATAAGCAAGCAAAGCTGAAGAAAAACAGCGAAGGAAGCTATTGCCTAAGAGGTGCACCAAATTCTGACTAATGTGATGCCCACTTTGTTTGTCGAGGTTGTGGAACAGGTCAAGGGTGATGGTAAGAAAGATATGGTTGAGAAGAAGGTTGATAAGAATAAGGTGGTTAAGTCTGAAGAAAGTGGTGATGAGGATAAAGATGATGACTCTGAGGTAGAAGTAGTAACAAAGGAGAGAGTCGAAGTAGTAACAAAGGAGTGTAACTATAGGGCATTTCAAAGGTGTAAGCCCCCAACTTTTGATGGTACCGGTAATGCTACTATTGCTCATATTGGATTAGGGAAAAAGGAGGAACTTTTGGGAATCAGTGAGTGTTATAAAGACCAGAAAATGAAGTTTGCTTCCCATTCACTTTTCAAACCAGCTTTTTGTTGGTGGGATAACATCGTTGACTCCCTTAGGGGTAGGGATCTTAAGAGGATGAAGTAGGAAGAGATGAAGAGGTTGGTGATTGATAAATACTATCCAAAAAAGGAACTAGACAAGATTGAAAGGAAATTCCTAAACTTAGAAGCTGGCAACATAAATCACCAGGAGTAGACCTTGAAGTTTAATAAAATGGCGCTTTTGGTGCCAGAATTGGTGAAGCATGAGTCTAAAAGAATCAAGAGTTACATTCAAGGGTTACCATTGGACATCTGTAGGGATATGGTCATTGCAAGGCCAGGTACTTTTAGGTCTGTAGTAGATCTCATTAGGAGGTTGTATGATCATAGGAGGCCCATAGTTGTGTAGGAACAAAAGAAGAACTGGAATAGTCAGCACAACAACTATAGCAAGATTCTGCGAGAGATAACAATTAGTAGGAAAGCAAGAAAGGAGGGTGGATTCAAAACATGCAATTGTGAGAGGGTTTGATGAAATCAAGGAATGTGGGAATTGTAGAAGGAGGCATTTTGAAGAATGTAGAATGGGTAGTTGTGGATGATATAAGTGTGGGAAAACTAGTCACATAGCCAGAGAGTGCCCGAAACTAAAAAGGTGCTTCAACCGTAACAAGTTGTGGGGGAGCTCTGGAATAAGCGGGAAAGATGACAAGGGTGATGATGGAAAGCCCAAGGCCAGGGCAAGGGCTTTCACCATGAAAAAGAAATAAGCAAGGAAGGACCCGGACATGGTGTCAGGTATATTTCTCATTATTAACTTTTATGCTTTTGTGTTATTTGATAGTAATGCCAGTAGGAGGTTTGTATCTACATCTTTTTATGCTACCCTTGGTATTAAAACTAGGGAAATAGATCATGTTTTTGAAGTAGGAACGGCTGATGATAAGTCCATTAGAATAGCCATGGTGTTAGATGATTGCCATATAAGCTAGGAGGTCATTATTTTCCTGGACAACTGTTTGTCATGACTTTAGGGGGTTTTAATGTCGCACTGGGAATGGACTGGTTAGTTGCCTATGATTCCAACGTAATATGCCAACAAAAGATAATCGGATTAACATCTCCTAATGGAAGTCCAGTTACAACTTATGGTGATAATGTATGCAAAGTGCCAAGGGTCATTTCCATGATTAAGGCGGAGAAATGCGTGAGACGAGGCTATGGGGAGTATCTAGCATATGTCAAGGATATTAAAGAGAAAGTAAAAGAGTTGTCAGATGTACCTGTGTGCGTGACTTTCCTGATGTATTCCCGAAGGATCCGTCAGGACTACCGCCTGATTAAGAAATAGAATTTCAAATTGATCTACTACTAGGAGCCCAACCCATTGCCAAAGCACCATATCATCTAGTCCCGTCCAAAATTAAAGAGCTCATGTCACAATTGCAAGAATATCTTGACAAGGGATTCATTAGGCCTAGCATATCTCCGTGGAGTGCTCCGGTGTTGTTCGTAAAAAAGAAAGGTTGTAGCATGAGGATGTGCATAGACTACAAGGAATTGAATAAGCTGACTGTGAAGAATTGATACCAATTACCTCGAATAGATGATTTGTTCAACCAGTTGCAAGGTGCAAGTTGGTTTTCAAGAATAGATCTAAGATTTGGTTATCATAAGGTGAAAGTAAGGGAGAAAATATTCCAAAGATAACTTTCCGAACGTATTATGGACACTATGAGTTTCTAGTTATGTCAATCGGGCTAACCAATCCTCCTGCTGCATTTATGGACTTAATGAATCGCGTGTGTCGATCGATGTTGGACTGATCATTAATAGTTTTCATCAATGACATCTTAATCTACTCAAAGAATGAAGGAGACCACACTTTCCATATCAAGGAGGTGTTAGAAACATTAAGAAAGGAGAAATTGTATGCAAAGTTCTCAAAATAAACATTTTGGCTACGTGATGTGCAGTTCTTAGGGCATGTTATAAATTCGAAAGGGATTATGGTCGATCCAGCAAAAGTTCAAGCAGTTACGCAATGGAAATCCCCAAAGACACCATCCAAAATCTGTAGTTTCTAGGGATTGGCAGGTTATTATAGAAGATTCATCAAGGATTCTCAAATATAGCCTCCCTATTAACAATGTTAACAAGGTTAACAAGGAAGAATGTTGTGTTTGACTGGGGCAAGGATCAGGAGGATGCATTTCAAGAATTGAAGGATAGACTAACCAAGGCGCTAGTACTAACCAAACCGGAAGGAGAAGAAGACCAAACGGTATAGTCCAATGCCTCTTACTATGGGTTAGGCTGTGTATTGATACAAAGAAGTAAGTTTATAGTGTACGCGTCCAGACAACTGAAGGATATGCAAGTCAATTACCATGTACACGATTTGGAACTAGCAGTAGTGGTGTCCGCCTTGATAATATGGAGACATTATTTGTATGGCTCTAAGTGCACTATATTCACCGATCATAAAATATAAAATATTTCTTCAAGTAGAAAGGTCAGAATATGAGACAGAGAAGATGGTTGGAGCTAATAAAGGATTATGATTGTGAAATATATTACCACCCGGATAAGGCTAATGTGGTAGCAGATGCCCTAAGACGAAAAGAAGGATATGAACCATTTCGAGTGAAGGTGTGTCAACTGGTAGTGACCCTGATATTATGAGATTAATAAGCGAAGCTCAGGTGCAAGCCCTGAAGGAACCCTAAATTAATAAAGGAAGGATGGTGGGAAAAGCCGAGGACCTAGTTGATAACACGTTGTGTGTGAAGACCAGTTATGGCAGGATATGGGTTCCGAGGTATGGGGATTTACGAGAGAAAATTTTTAATGAAGCACACAAGACTCACTATTCAATACACCCAGGAGCAGATAAGATGTATCATGATTTGAAGAAAGATTATTCGTGGCTCGGATGAAAAGAGAGGTAGTTGTGTATGTAAATAAATGCCTAACATGCTTGTAAGTGAAGACCGAGCACCAAAAGCCCTATGGGTGTTTTACACCTTTGGAAGTGCTAGAATTGAAGTGGGAGCATATTAACATGGATTTTTATTACTAAGTTACAGTGTACAACCAAGAGCAATGATTCAGTTTGGGTAATAGTAGCCAGATTGACCAAGAGTGCTCACTTCTTACCTATCAAGGAAGCAATTAGTTCAGAGAAGCTCACGGTGTTGTTCATCAAAGAGATAGTCCCACGACATGGTATGTCTACATCAATTATGTCAGATCGAGACACATGATTTACATCTAGATTCTGGAGGAGGTTTAACGAAGAGATGGGGACAAGGTTGCATATCAGTACGACATACCACCCGCAGACTGATGGGAAATCCAAGAGGACAATACAGACACTGGAAGACATGCTACGAGCATGTGTTATAGACTTTGGTAGTAATTGGGATAGTCATCTACGATTAGTAGAATTTTCTTACAACAATAGCTATCATGCTAGTATCATAATGCCTCCATAAATGTTGTACGTGAGACAATGTAAAACTCCAGTATGTTGGGGGGATATCAGACAAAAAGAGTCAGGAAGTTTAGATGTTATGGAATCCATGACTGAAGAAGCTAGAGAGAATCAAAGCTTATATGAAAGCTGCAAAGGATAGACAAAAGTCATACGCTAATAAGAGAAAGAGACGAATAGAATTCAGGGAGGGTGATAGGGTAATGTTAAAGGTGTCACCATGGAAAGGAATTATTCAGTTTAGGAAGAGGGGAAAATAAGTCCAAGGTTTATTGGCCATTTAAGATATTAGCGCGAGTTAGAGATGTAGCTTATAGGCTGGACCTTCCTGAAGAGTAAAGTGGGAGTCACCCCACATTGCATGTATCGCATCTGTGAAAGTGTTTGGTCGATGATAAGAGGGTTGTGCCTCTTGATGATATTGAAGTGGATGAAAAGTTGAATTATGTGGAGCAGCCGGTCGCCATTTTAGAAAGAAAAGTGAAACAATTAAGAAACAAACTAATCAAGCAAGTCAAGGTACAATGGGAACACTGAAAAGGGTAAGATGCCACTTGGGAATCCGAGAAAGAAAAGAGAGAGCAACACCCCAATCCTTTTAACAACTAGGCATGTTTCGAGGATGAAACCTAAATAAAGTGGGGAGACTTGAACAAAAGTGGAGGGGCTTAAAAGTGCAAAAAGGACAAAATATTATTATTATTATTATTATGTTTAAAGTGAGCATGGTTTCCCACAACTTTGGTTACATCAACTGCTTCGACCATTTTAGAGAGAGAAAGCAAAGTTCTTCGGTTCTAGAGAGAGAAAGCAGCTAATCTTGGTCTAAGTAAGTAATTCTAGCACAATTGGTTCGGTTGTGTTTGGTTTTCAACCATGAAATCGAGTTTCACATGTTCTTGTGTGTTTATGTGTATGAGTTCTTGTGTTCTTGGTGTCTAGGTGTTAGAAACATCAAGACTTCTCAAATTTGAAGGAGTGGTGTTTGGAAGCTGTCAAGGTGAGTTCTAGACCCCGGTTTTATATGTTTTTAAACTTCTTTTGGGGCTGAAAATGCATGTAAAATGCTTTTATAATTATTATGTATGTTACCCGTATGTACTTGTGTATGTATGTTAGTGTTTTATGGTTGTTTATGTTATGTTGATGCTTAGAATGGTAAATATAAGACAAGAACACATTAGGATGATGTTTGGGGACTGAAAATAACTTAGAAACATGTTAAATAAGTCGACATGCGCCCAAATAGGGCTCATGCTCCTAGAATATTGACTTGGAATGACCAAGTAAACTTCATGCGCCCAAACAGTACCTCATGCGCCTAAGAATAGTGCCTTAGAAAGACCAAGTAGGCTCATACGCCTGAACAGTAGTTCATGCACATAAGTATTATGCCCAGACGCCTAAGTGTCAGGGTCAGGCACCCTAATAGTGCCCATGCACCCAAACTTTCCTCAGGCGCCTAAGTATAAGTCCATGCGCTTGAACAGTTCATGCTCCTACAGGTTAGGCTGAAAACGCCCAAGTGTAGAGTTTATGCGCCTGAATAGTGTTGATGCGCCTAAGCAGGGCTCATGCACTTGCATAGTTCTCATGCACCTGCATAGTTCTCATGCTCCTAGAACACTTAGAAAATTTTCTTAAATTTTGGAAAAATCAGAATTAGGGTTTTACCCTAGTTTGACTTGAGGCTTGTATTTGTTCATTTTATGAATGTTTATGGTTTTTTTTATGTTCCATATTATATATTATCATGTGACTTTACGTGGTGTGTTTACGCTCGTATACGTAAAGTGTTATCATAATGAAAATGAAAGATTAATGATAATGACTGTGGAATATAAAGAATGAAGGAAATAAAAGTCTTGCAAGAAAAATGAAAGGAGGTTCACAACTCATTGAGGGTTGCTAGCTCAACTGTGTGTAATATAGCATGCGATTTTGGCTAACCCATGAGGGTTCACACACAGGGGATCAGTCTTGGTGACTGATCCATAGTACGAACCGGGATCCTTGTCACTTTACCCCAGAAATGAGGTGACTGTGTGCCAGGAATGAGGTGGCTGCGTGCCCAACGATATAGGGTAAAGTTATGACAGGATCTAGAAACAGTGAAAGATAATGATAAAGTACGAAACGAACGAATACGTGCGATAATGAATGATGAATAAGGTTATACCTTGTTGTATGTATGATGAATGCTCATGTATGAAAGTAAAGAAAGTATTTTATTGAAAAATTGTATTTTCATAAACTGTATAAAGTATTTCAATGCTTTAAAACTAGAACTCACTCAGCAAAGCTGACTTTTATGCATTTTCAGTTTGTAGGTAATTTTGCTAAGGATGGCACAAGGGGAGGCTACTCGGCAGGGCAAGACTGGCATCCGTTCACGCATAATATTATTGTTGTTTTGTAATGCAATTAAATGATGCTTTTGTGACTTCAAAAATGTTGTATTGCTTAACAACATTAATTATCAAGGAAATGAATGGTTGTCGTTAATGTAACTCTACTTCTTAATCTTATGAAATGTGCCATGTTTTAATTATTATGTGCGATGAATGTCCAAATGTAAGCGTCCCGGGAACGGGGCCTTACAAGAACGCTAAGGCGGATCCTGCCAACCCACCCCAATAGTTTGCACATATTCCTTTATTTGTTACCACTTTTTAATGGGTAACGTATAGCATACTAGTGTGTTTTTTTGTTGTTGGGTTTCGTGTCAAATTAGTTATCATCACTGGTTAGTAGGGGGTAACGTTAGTATAATGATTTTTATGTTATATCATTTTGCTTCTTATCCATGTGTTTTTTGGTTACCGCTTTTTCCAATGGGTAACGTGTATACATATGGTGTATGAAACAACTATTGCTTGCTAAAAATGTAAGAAGAATCTTTCATGTTTGATGTTTTGTTGGTTTTGTTTGTCTTACTTTAATTCATGTTACTTTTAGCTAATCAAGGTTTTATACTTAAATGCCATTGTTAGGTATTACATGTTTATACTCTAATACCATTGTTAGTTAACTAATACAAGATTTGCTTTTCTTTGACATTGAGTGTACTCTTTCATGTCTACTTCTTACATCAACACACGTCACACGTTAGATATTTACATTAGGTTACAATATGGACAGGGTATACTATGAGACCATATTATGTTATAAAAATACTCATTATATTAAAAAAAACCAAAATATATTATGAATTTTATTTTTATTTATATACTTTTTCAAAGCTGATATTTCAATTTGGAATTACACTTCAGTAAGTAACATTTATATTTAGTTACACTGGTATGTTCAGTAACTAAAACCTTACATCATCCTACACCATTCTGAAACCCACAGTATTAACAAATTTGTATATCTGCACACCCTTTTGTTAAATTACACTACAATAAATTTTATATAATCTATAGTCTTCTAAGTCCTAATACGCTTTTAACATGTGAATCTATTTGAGAATGAGACCCCTAAGTCTCCTAAGTCCTAATCTCCTAGATTTACTTTTGTATGAGATTGACTTTACACTTTCATGAACAGTCCTTACATCAATACACGCCTCACTTTAGGTAATTACACTAAGTTACAACGCGGACATGTAATACTATTACACCATTTTAGGTATACTAAATATCCATTTTATTAAAAAAATCCAAAATATATTAAGATTTTTGTTTTATATTTTTGTACTATTTTGAAAGCCAAAGATTCAATTTGGAATAGTGTCAACGAGTCAATATCAATTAATATTAAACATCCCAAAATATAGTTACTAGATTTCAGACATTTGTTTAATAGTGTCAACGAGTCAATATCAATTACAGTGAATAACAAACACATAACTTACTTACAAACCTTAAGTAAACTCGATGATCATATATTTTTGAAACTACACTTAAGATTTAATACTGCAAGCCTCATCCAACACTTTTTTTCTTGTGAACGTTTATATCCAAGAGTACAATTCGTGCAGCATATTTCTTTCTCAAAAATTTAAATTGAGACTTCAACGTTCTTTCGTTATTCTTGAACCCGCACTCAAACGTTGCCCCGTTGTTACCCATGAACATCTCCATATGTCACATTGTAAATATTCCACAATGAGTGTAGTTTCATTTAGTGGCCTATGCTAACTCAAGTCTGTTGATGTTTGTAGATCCAATTCTGCTCGCTTTACAATATCCCCATGTAAGAAGGTATTGAGTAAAAATATGCTTCTGTGAAGAACAAAAATTAGTGTAACACCAGCCCCTCATACCATCAATATTGTCCGTTTTGCTTATGAGGAGCTCACGAATTTGCTTTTGGTTGCCCGGGTGAAAACTTCCCAGGGAGGTCACCCATCCCTGAATTACTGTCACCGGAGCACGCTTAACTGTGGAGTTCTCCTCTCATCCGCAGCCAATGCGCTCTAAACTTGTTGGTGATATTAGAGAACAAGCATTCCTTATGAACCAGGAATCTCTCCGGTCCACGAGTGATGTGGAATTTATATACGGTGTCACAATAATGTGGCATCTGTTAATTTTCCGTTAACAAACTTCGTTAACAATTAACAATGATTATCAGATAATAATTTAATTAATAATGTTGATTATTAATTTATAGTTATGTGATTTATGAATCTTAAATATTATCTGTGAATGTTATTTGATAACGTGAAAACGTGTAATATCTATTTGATTCATGTGTTTTATTATTAGTTGAAATATATAGCTATTATTGTTGAATAATAATATACGAGTGTGGAAGTTAAAACCGTTTAAAAAGGTGTTAAAAGTTTAATTCTTATAAAAGGTTGTAAGAAAGGGATTAAAAGAGTAATTCTTAATTAAGAAAACTTAACAAAAATCAAACCCTAGCCCCCTACACACCCATTGGGCCGAAACCCCACTCCCACACCCCTCCCTTTGAGAATTTGATCAAGAACAAGCACAAACAAGTCAATTTTGATTAGTTCCAAGTATTCCAATGTGTAGCAAGCATCAATTCTTGATTTGTACGCAATTAAAGGTTAGATTTTTATTGTTTTTCAAATTTCTTGATTCTTGATGAACCCTAATTTAAAATTGGCGAAGAAAAGTTGAATGCTGATTGATTGACGATGGTAGGATTTTACTTATGTTACATGAAACTTAATCTAAGTTGATTGTACAAGAAATCCAAGGTTTTATCATCAGGTTCATATATTGCCAAAATTGGAAACTTTTATTCATAAGAATTCATGTTTTGATGAATTGTTGATGTTAAATGGGTGATTATGATTGCTATAAACTACATTAAGTATGTTTTTGTTGAAACTAGGTTGAAATTGATGAAAGGTTAGATTTTGGATGTTACTTTCATGAAAGGAAAACTTTATTGATGTAAATTCTATGATCGTTTGATTTGGTTATGTCTAGATGATTGATATGGACTTGATTAGGTATGAAGTTGATGAATTCATGAATGAATTGTGTGTAGATGGATTTTTGGGTGGTACTTTCCCAAAAGGGAAATTTTATTTATGTAGATCACTGGATATTATTAATTGAGCATATTTATTATGTTAGGATAATGGTAGAATGCTTGTTGATGATGTCTAAAGCGGTAGATTGTGTTCTTTGAGTTGTATAAATGTTGGATGCACAACTTGGTAAATTTAGGTTCTTATGGAACATACATGTTAATGTATTGTGATAGGTGATTATAGGACTATGTTGGGATTATGATAAATCATGGTGATTTATGATGTATTAGTTAAAATTAAAATTGTGGACTTCTTGAGATTCATATGTGTTGTATGATAATATAAGGTTGTCTCAAAATTGTAAGGCCCCGTTCTTGGACACCTCACAGTTGGTTATTCATCGCACATGAAACATACAATTATTTAAAACATCGTAGCGGAAATTAATTAAAACCATTTCATATATTTTAATGACAACTTTTGCAAAGTAATACAATACATTTAACTGTTACAAAATACTATAATTGCATTACATCACAAAAATGTCATTGTTATACTAATGGATGCCATCCTAAAAACGCCAAGTAGCTGTCCCGTGCCATCCTCAGCAACTTTTATCTGCCAACTGGAAAGTATATAAAAGTCAGTGTTGCTGAGTGAGTTCTAGTTTTATAAATAAAATACTTTACCTTCGACATAAACTTTCTTTACTTTCATGCGTGGTCATGCATCATAAGTACAGATAGAGAATATTACTTTTGAGTTTCATTAACATTCATTGTTCACCATTATATTCATAGCATGTTTTTGTTTCATGCTTTTCGTTAACATTCTCTTACTTTCGTTCTCATTCTTTCGTAACGTACTTATTATCATTCTTTTATTCTCGTACTTATTCACTTTCTTTCTTTCTTTCGTACGTTACGTCATTCTTTTACATTCATATGGATTGATAAACAATACCCCAAACATTATGCACGAAGCTGATGCTAGACCTGTGGTAATTAAACCACGAATGTTGTGCACCAAGCTGATCCAGTCACCAAGGGCAAGTCATCTCTCCCATTCATTCAAACCAATTGGTCCTACCCCGAACATTATGCACGAAGCTGATGCTGGACCTGTGGTAATTAAACCACGAACATTGTGCACGAAGCTGATCCAGACACCTAGGGCATACCAAAGGGCCTTGTCAATCTCAATGATTGTCCCTGTGTGCATCCTTTGGGGTAGCTAACCCGTATCACAGTTGAGCTAACGACAACACGGTCGTGCACCTCCTCTCATTTGCTTGCAAGCCATTCTTTCGTTCATTACGTTTTACTTTTCATCATTGTTATCTTTCATTTCGTTACGTTATTCTTAACGTTCTTGCATTCGTTCGTCATACTACGTAAATTAATGACATAATATATAACGTATTTTATGATATAATATAAATACGTTTAATCATAGTAAAAGATAACACATTATACATCCCGTACATCATTCATACATTCGATAACCCTAGTACATCCCATAATCATGATTAAAATGGGTAATCATTACCCATAAGTCAAATTTGGTCAAACCCTAGACTTTCTGCTTTTTCCTGAAATCAGAAAAATATTCTAAGTGTCTAGACGCATGGGCACTATTTGGGTGTTTCTGCCCTCTTCAGACGTTTTGCCACTATGCAGATGTCTGGACTTATACTTAGTGACTTTTCACTTAGACGGATGGGCATATTTAGACGGATGGGCATATTTAGGCGCATGGGCACTATTCAGGCGTTTGGGCCTACACTTAGCCATTTTTCACTTAGACGCATGTGCCTATTTAGGTGCATGGGCACTATTCAGACGTTTGGGCCTACACTTAGCCATTTTTCACGTGGACGCATGGGCCTATTTAGGCGCATGGGCACTATTTAGACGGTTGGGCTTTTGGGCGGTTGGGAGCACTTAGAAAATTAAACCGTTGGACGCATGGGTTAGTGTTCAGACGTTTGAGCAACTAACTTTTACTAATCAACTTATTTTTAGTCCCAAATACAAATCTAACATGTTCTAAGCTTAACCCTTACATTTTAAGCAACAAAACACATCCTAAAACATAACCATAAGATCATTTACACCCAAACATACACCCACCCACATACACATTCGCACACACATACGGGTAGAAACTTATGATTAATAAAAACATGTTCACATGCATTTTCCATTCCCAAAGTTGTTCAAAACATCTTAAAAAGGGGGTTCTAGAACTCACCTTAGCTGCCTTCGTGTATGACTTCCTGAAACGCGAATGTAATGAGTTCAGATGCCTAAAAACCCACCAAAACATACACACAAACGTACATAACACGTATTAGCATATAACTGAGACCAAAACCCAACGTGAACACTTAAAACATTCGAATTCTAACCTGAAATCAGCCTTCTTCTTCTTCTTTCAAAACCCAAAAGTTCTTTGCTTCTCTCTCTAAAACCGTATGAAAGTTATGATGTGAGGATAGAATGGGCGGCCATACCACCTTTATTCACCAACTTTTGTTCTTTTTGTCCTTTTGGACACTTTTAACTCCTTAACTTTGGGTTACATCAATTTCCTTCTTTTATTTACGTTTATTCTTTCTTTCTTCGTCTATAGAAAAAAATTAGGGTGTTACAAGTCCACCCCCTTATATAGGTTTCGTCCCCGAAACCTGTTATTCCTCAAACAGATGAGGGTAATACTGCCTCATCTCCCCTTCAGTCTCCCATGTAGACTCGGATCCCTTCTTGTGCTTCCACTGTACACGCACAAGAGGAACCACTTTATTTCTTAACCTCTTCTCTTTACGATCAATGATCGCCACTGGTTACTCCACATAATTGAGCCATTCATCCACTTCAATGTCCTCTAGTGGTACAATCATATCCTCGTCTACTAAACACTTCCGCAGATGAGATACATGGAATGTCGGGTGAATTCCACTTAACTCGTCGGGTAGTTCTAGCCTATAGGCCACCTCTCCAACACGAGCAACGATTAGGAAAGGCCCTATGTACCTCGGGCTCAACTTGCCCCGCTTTCTAAACCGAATCATACCCTTCCAAGGTGAGACCTTTAACATAGCCCTATCACCCACCTGGAACTCAATCGGTCTATGCCATTTATCAGCATACGACTTTTTCTTATCTTTAGCTGCCTTCATAAAGGCTTTGATGTTTTCTAACTTTTCTGCCGTAGCTTCAATCACCTAAATACTTCCTAATTCTTTATGACCAATGTCACCCCAACAAACAGGTGTCCTGCATCTCCTACCGTATAGCATCTCGTATGGTGGCATGCCAATGCTGACATGATAACTATTGTTGTACGAGAATTCTGCTAACGGCAGATGGTCATCCCAACTTCCTCCAAAATCGATCACGCACGCTCAAAGCATGTCCTAGAGTGTCTGGATCGTCCTCTCGGACTGACCGTCCGTCTGAGGATGATAAGCTGTGCTAATGTGTAGCCTTGTTCCCATCGCATCGTGGAATTTCTTCCAAAACTTAGATGTAAACCGAGCGTCACGATCAGACACAATAGACAATGGCACACCATGACGAGCTACAATCTCTTTAATAAATACATCTGCGAGTCTCTCAGAGGAATACGTCTCTCGGATCGGTGGGAAGTGAGCACTCTTCATCAAATGATCAACTATCACCCATATAGCATCATACCCTTTCGGTGTACGTGGTAACTTTGTAATAAAGTCCATGATGATATGTTCCCACTTCCACTCGGGTATATCCAAAGGTTGGATTTTCCCATACGGCTTCTGGTGTTCCGCCTTCACTTGCAAACAAGTAAGGCATTTACTCCCATACTCCGCTACGTCACGCTTCATACCCGGCCACCAGTAATCTTTCTCAATGTCATGGTACATCTTGGTAGCACCAGGATGAATGGAGTATCGAGTCTTATGAGCCTTTTCCATGATCTTTCCACGTAGATCCCCATAACGAGGAATCCACATTCGCCCATATCAGGTTCTAACACTGAAGTGTTTTCACCCAACTCCGCGACTACGCCTCTTATCCTTTCAGAGTTAAGATGATCTTCTTTCAAAGCCTCATCTTGAAACTCCTTGACCTGTGTCATCACGTCAGATGTCATAATCAACTGATAATCTTTCACCCGAATCGGCTCGGGTCTCTCCTTTCGGCTAAGGGCATCTGCCACCATGTTGGCCTTGCCCGGATGGTAATGGATCTCGCAATCGTAATCCTCATGAGCTCCAACCATCGCCTCTGCCTCATGTTCAAGTCCTTCTGCTCGAAGAAGTACTTCAAGCTTTTATGGTTTGTGAAGATGGTGCACTTCGTCTCGTATAGGTAGTGCCTCCAAATCTTCAAGGCAAATACCACAGCTTCCAGCTCCAAGTCATGAGTAGGATAATTAAACTCATGAACCTTCAACTGTCGGGATGCGTTGGCTATAACCTTCCCTCGCTGCATCAACACGCAACCCAACCCTGAGTAAGAAGCATCCGAATAAACTACCAAGTCCTCGCTTCCTTCGGGTAACGACAAGACAGGAGCATGTGTCAACCTCATCTTTAACTCCTCAAAAGCCTTCTCTTGATCTTGACCCCACACGAACTTCACATCCTTGCGGGTCAACTTAGTCAATGGAGAGGATATCTTGGAGAAGTCTTGGATGAATCTCCGATAATATCCCGCCAACCCTAAGAAGCTACGAATCTCGGATGGCGTCTTTGGATACTTCTATTGCATCACTGCCTCAACCTTTGCTGGGTCTACCATAATTCCTTCAGCATTCACTACGTGACCCAAGAATTGCACTTCGCACAACCAAAAAGCACACTTGGAGAATTTGGCATACAACTTCTCTCTCCTAAGTGTTTCCAACACCTCCCGAATGTGACCGGCATGCTCTTCTTTGCTCCTTGAATAAATCAGGATATCATCGATAAACACAATCACAGATTTATCTAATATCGGCCGACACACTCGATTCATCAAGCCCATACAAAGCAGTTGGCGCGTTGGTCAAACCAAAGGACATAACCAGAAACTCGTAGTGTCCATAACGCATGCGAAAAGCTGTTTTAGAAATATCTTGCTCCTTCACCTTCAACTGATGGTAGCCAGATCGAAGATCTATCCTCGAGAACCAAATTGCACCTTGGAGCTGATCAAACAAGTCATCAATCCTCGGTAACGAATACCGATTCTTCACCGTCAACTTGTTCAACTCACGGTACTCGATGCACATCCTCATACTACCATCCTTCTTCTTCACGAACAAGACCGGAGCACCCCAAGGTGAGATACTCGGTCTGATGAAACCCTTGTCAAGCAACTCCTGCAGTTGCTCCATCAACTCCTTCATCTCAGTCGCGGCCAACCTATACGATTCCTTAGCGACATGCTGAGCACCGGGTATCAAGTCAATTTGAAATTTTATTTCGTGATCCGGTGGCACACTTGATACGTCCTCTGGAAACACATCAGGAAAGTCACACACCACCGACACATTGACCAATTATGGTGTTGACGTGTCCATATCCTTCACGTAGGCCAAATAAGCACTAGATCCACGCCTCATGCATTTTTCCACCACCGCCATCGAAATCACTTTCGGAATCATCGCAACTCGATCATCGTATATCGTCAGTGAACTCCCGTCAGGCACTGTCAGTCTAATCATCTTCTTATAGCACACGATGTTCTCTTCATAGGTTGCTAACTAATCCATCCCTAGTACTACATCAAATCCGCCTAGGGGCATCACATGTAACTTAGCAGCAAACCTATGACCCTCTAATTCTATGGCACAGTCCTCTATCATATCAGTAACTCTAGTGGACTTACCAATAGCAGTTTCTACATCGAAGGGCTCATCAATACGACTACTACTAACAGGCAATTTAGCACAGAAAGCAGCAGAAAGAAAACTCCTACTAGCACCAGAATCAAATAACACAGAAGCAAGAGTTTGGTTTACTAGAAACATACCTGACACAACATTGAGGTCCGTCCTAGCCTCCTCCCTGGTCAATGTGAACGCCCTGGCGCTTGCCCTTTGCTCCTCAGTCCCAGTCTTCTTCCCTTCCACGGAACTCTCTACCCTCGGCTTCTTGCACTCCCTGCTCATGTGGCCTATTTCACCACAGTTGAAGCACCTCACCGCTTTGTAATCTCTAGAGATGTTGCTGGGCTTCTCGCACTTGAAACAAACATTAAGCCCCAGCCTACACTCACCAGCGTGCTCCTTTCCACACTTCCCGCATCTCTTCACTCCCGAGCCTACAGAAACCACCCGTTGATCATCCACCCTCGCTTTCTTGTCATTCGAGGTAAAGCCACCCCGCCCAAACCATTTCCGGTTCCAGTTCCGATCATCACCACCAGTCTTCTTCTTCTTAACCACCATCACCTCCCTCTCATCGTACAACCTTCCAGCCAAGTGAACTACCGACCTAAACATACTCGGTAGAGAGGCGATCATGTGCCTACGGATATCCACCGGCAAGCCCTGGATGTATCTTTTAATCTTTCATGACAGGGGTGTAACCTGATCGGGCACCAGCCGTGCCATCTCGTTGAACTTGGTGGTATATTGCTGATGTGTCATGGTTCCTGCCTCCAGCTGCAGGAACTCCCTCTCCAACTTATCCAACTCCCGATGAGGACAGAACTCCTCAATCACCAACTTCTTCAGCTCACTCCACCTTATCCTACCAATCGCCCTGCTACCCTCGGCTTGGACAATGTTGTCCCACCAGCATAAAGCTGAGTCCACAAACGAATGAGTGGCAAACTTTACCTTCTGGTCCTCCCGGCACTCGCTGATTTCAAGGACAACCTCCATCTCCCTCACCTATCGGTGAGCAGCAGCAGCAGTGCCGTTACCATCAAAGGTAGGGAGCTTGCATCTTTGGAATACCCCTTAATTACAGCCTCATGCTGCCTCTAGCACAGGCTCTTCTTCCTCCTCTTCCTTATTAGTAAGGATAACCGTCTTGGTCTCGGGTTGCTCTCTCCCTCCCGAAGACCTGTTCCTATCCCTCCTCTCTCCTTCTCTAACAGCCTTAATTACTTCGCACTACAGACGGCAAGATCATCTGCATGACCTGATGAACCTCCTCCACCACGGCCTCCTTCACCGAGGCTCTCAAGTAAGCACTCTCGACACCACCCTCCGGATGAGGGGTCTCAGGCTACTCATGGGTCACCTTCTCAACCATGGGCCTTC
Source organism: Flaveria brownii (assembly GCA_018326445.1). Taxonomy (NCBI): domain Eukaryota; kingdom Viridiplantae; phylum Streptophyta; class Magnoliopsida; order Asterales; family Asteraceae; genus Flaveria; species Flaveria brownii. Next base: position 18,444 of record BJCN01137118.1, read on the forward strand.
CTCTTGTGGCCCGTGGTTCAGCACCACGCCCACCACGTACTCCGCCTCGTGAAGCCTTAGAAGATCTACCTCCATCCATCCTCTAACACACAATAAGATTCAAACACTAACACGGTCATTCAAGGTAATAGCTCAGTTTATGTCAAGTATAGTAAGTCCCTAATTACAGTGGCTAGTTGTGATTAGCCACTTGCTTTACTCTTCATACCTAAAGAATTTCCTTTCCTGACTACATCAGTATCTAAATCTACTAAGGGCAAATAGATCAAATAACATGCGCACATAATACCGGTTAACATTAAAGAAAATACCTGATGGCATGTAGCTACTTGGATTGGCATCCCTTCCCTTTGTCCCATTCTCAGTTTAAGTTTAGGTTTCTTTTGAAAATTTTTACCCGTTTCACTTAAACTTTGGCTCTGATACCAACTTGTAAGGCCCCGTTCCCGGGCACCTCATAGTTGGTCATTCATTGCACATGAAACATACAATTATTTAAAACATTGCAGCGGAAATTAATTAAAACCATTTCATATATTTTAATGACAACTTTTGCAAAGTAATACAATACATTTAACTGTTACAAAATACTATAATTACATTACATCACAAAAATGTCATTGTTATACTAATGGATGCCATCCCAAAAACGCCAAGTAGCTACCCCGTGCCATCCTCAGCAACTTTTACCTGCCAACTGGAAAATACATAAAAGTCAGTGTTGCTAAGTGAGTTCTAGTTTTATAAATAAAACACTTTACCTTCAACATAAACTTTCTTTTCTTTCACACGCGATCATGCATCAATGCCCCATAATTACAGCCTCATGCTGCCTCTGGCACAGGCTCTTCTTCCTCCTCTTCCTTATCAGTAAGGATAACCGTCTTGGTCTCGGGTTGCTCTCTCCCTCCCGAAGACCTGCTCCAATCCCTCCTCTCTCCTTCTCTAACAGCCTTAATCACTTCGGTCACTACAGACGGCAAGATCATCTGCATGACCTGATGAACCTCCTCCACCACGACCTCCTTCACCGAGGCTCTCAAGTTAGCACTCTCGACACCACTCTCCGGATGAGGGGTCTCAGGCTCGTCATGGGTCACCTTCTCAACCATGGGCCTTCCTCTTGTGGCCCGTGGTTCAGCACCACGTCCGCCACGTACTCCGCCTCGTGAAGCCTTAGAAGATCTACCTCCATCCATCCTCTAACACACAATAAGATTCAAACACTAACACGGTGATTCAAGGAAATAGCTCAGTTTATGTCAAGTATAGTAAGTCCCTAATAACAGTGGCCAGTTGTGATTAGCCACTTACTTTACTCTTCATACCTAAAGCATTTCCTATCCTGACTACATCAGTATCTAAATCTACTAATGGCAAATAGATCAAATAACATGCGCACATAATACCGGTTAACATTAAAGAAAATACCTGATGGCACGTAGCTGCCTGGACTGGCATCTCTTCCCTTTGTCCCATTCTCAGTTTAAGTTTAGGTTTCTTTTGAAAATTTTTACCCGTTTCACTAAAATTTTGGCTCTGATACCAACTTGTAAGGCCCTGTTCCCGGGCACCTCACAGTTGGTCATTCATCGCACATGAAACATACAATTATTTAAAACATTGCAGCGGAAATTAATTAAAACCATTTCATATATTTTAATGACAACTTTTGCAAAGTAATACAATACATTTAACTGTTACAAAATACTATAATTACATTACATCACAAAAATGTCATTGTTATACTAATGGATGCCATCCCAAAAACGCCAAGTAGCTACCCCGTGCCATCCTCAGCAACTTTTACCTGCCAACTGGAAAATACATAAAAGTCAGTGTTGCTAAGTGAGTTCTAGTTTTATAAATAAAATACTTTACCTTCAACATAAACTTTCTTTACTTTCATACGCGATCATGCATCATACGTACCGATAGAGAATATTACTTTTAACTTTCATTAACATTCATTGTTCACCATTATATTCATAACATGTTTTTGTTTCATGCTTTTCTTTAACATTCTCTTACTTTCGTTCTCATTGTTTCATAACGTACTTATTATCATTCTTTTATTCTCATACTTGTTCACTTTCTTTCTTTCTTTCGTACGTTACGTCATTCTTTTAAATTCATATGGATTGATGAACAATACCCTGAACATTGTGCATGAAGCTGATTCTGGACCTGTGGTATTTAAACCACGAACATTGTGTACGATGTTGATCCGGTCACCTAGGGCAAGTCATCTCTCCCATTCATTCAAACCAATTGGTCCTACCTCGAACATTATGCACGAAGCTGATGCTGGACCTGTGGTAATTAAACCACGAACATTATGCTCGAAGCTGATCCAGTCACCTAGGGAAAGTCATCTCTCCCATTCATTCAAACCAATTGGTCCTACCCCGAACATTGTGCACGAAGCTGATGCTAGACCTGTGATAATTAAACCACGAACATTGTGCACGAAGCTGA
>BJCN01137151.1:0-10753 GCA_018326445.1 Flaveria brownii
TTTCTGTCTCAAGTTGAGCCCAAGTATGTAAGCGAGTCCTTAAAGGATGACGCATGGTGTAAAACCTCTGAAATCTCCCAAGAAATCACTAACACACGATCTCAATCACGAGAATGCGGAATGTAAACGTGATTGGATAGAAAAGAAGAATGGATTGAACATAAAATGCTTCTTCGATTGAATTAAACAACCTATAAAAGGTCTTGTGCAGTTTTCGCACAGTACAGTATATTAATGAAATGAAAAACTTAATTACAAAACGAAATCTAGCTATTTATACTAAACTACGAGTTCTCGCGCGAGATCCCTTTCGCGTGGATCATACTTTCGCGCGGCTGCTGTCTTTCGCGTAGTCTGCGACTCGCATGGATCTGGACTTTCGCACTGCAAGCTTCTCGCGTGACTTGTTGTTGTCGCGTGGCTTTGGTTTCGCATATGATGTTTTGCCGAGCCTTGATTTGTCTTCTACATGATCCACAGCAGGGTCCTGATCCTTCTACTTCTAAACATGTGAAGAAAAAGGATCCAACTGAGGAAGACAAACAAGAACAATCTAGTGCTGCATGCCAGTCTCCTCAGTTAAAATAAAGAAAGAGGAAAAGGATAGCCATAAGAAGGGATAAAAAGAAGAAGAAGAAGAAGTCCAAGGCATACACCTCTGCACCTTAGGATAAGATAGGACATCCTGAGGGAGCTCAAGAAAAGAATGCTCAATAAAGTCAACTTAAAGTAGAGCCTCTTACTGCTAATAGACCCATCTTGTCTTGGATGTTTGCTACTAATCAAGACAGATGGTATGTCACTAGAGATCAAGGAGGTCAAGACATCTACTTCTTGCAAAACATTCTTGACCTTTCTCTGCATGATCTCTATGACGTGAGGAGATACTTTGAGCATCTGAGGGATCCTGACTAACTGATGATGAAGGGAATGATCTTGATCTTGATCCTGATAAGGACTGTCAACAGATGAAGATCAAGACTCAAAGGTCTTTTCAGTTTTGGTAGCATTAGCCTAGGGGGAGTTTGTAAGAAATATAACTAGAGGCTAATACAACCAAAGAACAACTAGAGCTCTCAGCATGCACATATGAAGCACAAAGGAAGTTACTTCAGAAGATTTGATGCAACTCAGTGAATTATGCTAAGTATCAAATCTTTAAAAGCCAAAAGACTATATCATCAGAAGCCAAAGATGAAGTCTTCAAAGCTTCAAAGACAAAGTCTTCCGAAGCCAAAGACTGATTTCTTCAGAACACAGAGAAGACATGCTTTTTCTAAGTCACTTTTTTGACAAAAGCTTAACCATTTTTCGATGTCATCTCTGAAGACTCACCAATGAGTTGGTGAAAAGCCTATACTTTTGTCAAACTGTTGATTAAGATCTTTTGTCTGTAACTTTCTACTTTTATACTTTTATCCATTTTGTAATATATTAGGTTGTAATATATTAGGATGTAAACTATGGCATGTTATAGTCACAAGTCAAAAGTCAATCTGCCTTTTGACTATTCATTGATCTTGTTGTCTAGATTAGTGTTTCTAGCTGGCCTTTAAAGTATGGCCTGCTGTTTGATGTAGTATAAAATATCTCAAGTACTTGTCTTTAGAATCATGCTTTGTAACACTTGTAAAAGAACTTGAGAGCAATATACATCATTTTTGAAAACCATATTATCTTGTTCTTGTTCTTGTTCTGTCTCTTTACATGTGTTCTTAGTATCATCATAAACTGGTTCTCTTTTTGGCTTATTAAGTATTCTAAGTCTCTCCTCATTGTGAAACTGTTGCATTGACCTCCTTCAACGGTCCAGCAATCGATCAGCTAAGAAATGAGTTTACAAGTATCAGTTCTATTTCGTTTATATGTCAGATACTTATATCATTAATTAATAAGAAGTTACATACTCATATTGGCATAAACACATAAGCTTCAAATCTATCATTGCAATTTGGATAACTTGAGTGTGACATAAGCTTCAAGGATGGGTGTGCCAATCTCATTATTATAGTTAAGTATAATGGATAAGTTTGATTGATTTCTCATTCTGTGAAAGTTAGAAAGTTTCAACAATATGAAGAATAACTAGTTTTGCTTACTAGCCTTCAAGTGAACTATGCTTTGTTTCGCTCCAAGCAAAACTAAGGGCAAGTAGTTCGCTTACCACTAATTTCGCTTAATCTAGCAACAACCAACAATTTCGCTTTCTCTTCGAGCCTTGAAGAATTTGGAGGGAAAATCTTCAAGTCTAACAGCTCAAAGTCGAACCTAAATATACTGAAATAATAATATCTCTCTACACAAAATGACAATTCCCAAACGTAAGAATGATCAAAGTCAATAGATAAAGCTTTTTATTGGTTTAGGTTTTCAAATAACATATAACTTAATCAAATCAAATCTAGAACTTAGTAAACACCAAGAATATAGAAGAAAACGTGAAATTATACAAAGATACACACGAGAATACTCGAAATCCATCTCAAATCATCAGCATAAGCTCTAATACCCCATGTAGGTCCTATGTACACTTCTAGATCAACTACATGCACATGTGTGGAATCCATGTGTATGATTCCCATATATGTAAACATTCAAAACAAAGCAACATCAACACAAGATAACGCGGAATAACAGAAAATGTAAATAATCTTCTCTAGTATTCACTTTACAATATGAATTCAGTTCATACATACTAAAAAAATTAAAACACTAAACACCTATTTATATTGAAGCAAAAACTGCACAAAACTTGCTAGTTATTTTTGCCCAAACATGCTCATGCAAAACTAACTAGTTTCTCTTAGACTAGTTTCAGTTAACTACTAAGTTCGCTTGAACTTGATAGTTTCGCTTACAAGGCTTAGATAAAATTTAAGACTAACACTCCAATATAAAAGACACCCACACAAATAATCTTAAGCTTTTGTCATTCAAGATATGCCCTAACATCATGATATGACGGGAGTAATAGTGGACCTGCTGATAAATAGTGCAAATTTCTTACCAATCCGAGAGACGTACCCAAAAAGATTAGCTAAGTAGTTCATCAAAAACATAGTAGCATGACATTGTGTTTTTAGTTATTTTTTTCCTACAGAAACATGCAGTTTATATTTAAGTTCTAGAGAAAGTTTCATAACTAGATGAGAAGAAAATACATCTTAGTATGATAACATCATATCACTCATAACAAATTATTAGTTTGAAAGGACCATTTAAAATATGAAAGACATGCTTCTGACATATATCATCAACTTTGGTGGAAGTTGATATGGTCACCAAAGTTGATATAGTCATTTGCCGCTCGCCAAATTCTCATATAACAACAATTATTATGTTAGAATTAGCAGGACCGGCTCAATATTTCTGGAGGTCGTAAAGCAAAATAAAATTTTGAGGTCCTCACATATATGTTATTCCTAAAGAACTTTGTCTCAAACTGGCAACATAAATAAATTTATTTATAGTATGACAGAAAACAACTTAAGGCAGAAAATAACTTAATTAACTTAAACATCATCAACTAAAAAAAGAGTATATTAAATAATAAACAAGTAACAATTGAATAAAGTAAAAAGAAAAATCAATTGCAAATATAGATTAAAATCAAAACAGACAAGAATAAATTACATAAGCAAAAGAACAATTATAGGTTAAAATAATTAAGTATAAATCAAGATCATACAATAATAGTTAGTGGGTCAGATGATTAATTGCAAAAGAGAATTTACTATTGATTAACTTAAAAGAACCGTCAACATTGAACACTCAATGAAATTTTGGCGAACAAGTTTCGTAAGTCAATCTCGATGAACCAAGTTTTGTATGTTGACCTTGATAAACCTTCAAGAATTTTGTTATCCTTCTCATTTATCTCTTAAAACATATGTTTATATTTTGAAATTTGATGACTTAAAGCGACTGCTTTAGTTGTTTATACTGTACAGACGCCCTTGAGAATTAGTATGCCCTCATATGAGATATGGTATGACATAAGTAGAACACCCATATGTAAAAGGACCACACTTTCAAATTTGCCTTACCACAAGTACCATGTGTGTAGGTAACCCTATAGATAATACTTAGAACTTGATTTAATATAAATGATATATTATAAAATTTTGTAAAGACATAAGAAATTCTTATGTGGTCATTATGCATGCTCATAAGTAGAAATTACAGGAGGCTACACACATGTATATGTAATAACCAAAGGAATATTATTTTAATCTTGAGTAAACAAGTTACACTCAAGTAACAAACACTGTAAAACAAGACACATATGATAAACCGTCGAACCCATAAGTGATCCCTGACGAATGAAGTGAATGATTATACCACACATTCAAGCACTCAACTGAAATAAAAGTAGAAAAACACCAAAGCAGAGAATCTACACAGCAAGGGTCCTTTGTGTTTAGAATGCCAAATTTAGTGCAAGACATAAATACCATAGCCTAGCTCCATGGTAAAATACCATTCACCAATCATCATGGTTGATCTCATCTTCTTCATCTTCACCCGTGACTGTAAAAGAGAAGGATTTAATGAACTTTTGTTAGCTACATTTAAACACCATTAAGTTTACCAGGAAATGCATATCGAAAAAAAAAGAAATGAAATTATGCATGTCATTTAAAAAGGTGATTGTTTTTTGGGTATTGTTATATTTATACGGAATTATCTTTGTAAGTAAATATTATATTATTATGATAGCAACAATTTAAATCGTTGTATCTTAATTTCAAATACCAGAAGGTGATATTTAGAATGGAAAGTTTTCTTGATCGTTTTGTATTTCCACAATTTTATTTTCACTGGACAAAAGTAGAATCTTACCTTGAGAATCAATTCTAATATTGGGAATATGAGAAATTTTTTGCCAATCTTCACCTTTATCTCTTTCACATTTTTCACTTAGATGTTTACATCCACTTATCTCAAGTTGTTTCAGACTTTGCATCCCACCAGGTAAAGAATTTAGTGCCCCACACTCTTCTAATTTCAAAATCTTAAGGCTTGGAAGGTTACTTGGCAAGGAAAACAAATTGGGACACATGAAAATGTTAAGTTCTTGTAAACGAAGAAATGTATTCGACATGTCTTCATCATCGAAACCCTCCAAAGAATCCATTCCCAGCAACTTAATGACTCTGAGGTTTGGTAAATTCCCTAGTGGTGGAATACTCTCACATCGCTTACACCCTGAAAATCCTATTTCATCCAAATTTCTTAACTTGACTATCCAACTCGGAGAAATAATCTTTCCCATGTAAAAGTATATGCTCAGTTTCTTGAGACTCAAATCTGGTTCAAGTCCCTCGATAATCTCTTGATCATGTTCAAACATTTCCAATTTTCTTTCTCTGATATTAATGTTGGACCAGCTAAACTTTAAAGCCGACAGACTTTTTCCTATGAGATTCGCGCTCTTGGCCTCACTCAAACTTCCAACATTCTCAAGTCCTGATATCTCCAACTCCCCTTTGAGACGATCTAGATAACCCAATTCCCCTATTTCAGCCCCAGTCTTCTTACCTACATGAAACCGTGGAAGTCGCTGGAGATTTTTTATTTCTTTGATTCCAAAGGGTAGATGCAGAAGTGAAGGACAACAACTGATATCCAAAAGTTTAAGACTACTAATGTATCTTAGGTTTTCAGGCAACTCACACAGCTGGTTACAAGAATTCAGTAGCAGCACTTGCAAGTTTTGAAGATAAATTATTGTCTCAGGTAAGACTTGTATGCTTGAGTGTGACAAATTCAAGTACTTCAAATGTTTGAGTTTGCAAATTGATGCAGGCAATGTCTTTAACCCAATACCACACAAGTATAATACTCTTAGATACACATGGTTGTAGCTTCGGATAATGGTAAAGTCATACGCCTCTTCGAACATGAATATTGATCTTACTAGTGTTGACTTTCCTAAATCTTGAGATGAAAAGACAATATTTGGACATGATGAGCTCAGATGAAGGGCCTCATTTGGGATTATAACCTCCTTATCATTGTGCTTGCGCTCTATAGATAAGCATTCATGTCTCATCACATAAAGTGCCAGGTCATGCATCTGATTATGCATTTGATATCTGTCATTCGAGTATTTCTTGTACTTAACAACCCGAAAGTAGGCTCTCCAAACCAAATAAACAAAAATTTCCTCTCCAAGCACATATAAGTCTATTTCTCCTTTGGGTGGAATGAAACCGTTAACAACCCACAATTGAATCACCACATCCTTTTCCATATCATAGCCCTTAGGAAACAAACAACAATAAACGAAACATTGCTTTATATGCGGAAGCAATTCTTCATAGCTTAACTGCAATGCGGGAGATATGTAAGTTTCTTCCGACTCCAATATGCTGTTTTCTTTCACATGTTGCCAGTCTCTTATACTTCTTTTTGACCACATTAAGCTACCTAAGGTCTTCAAAGCCAAATGCACTCCTCCACATTTCATAACTATCCTCATTCCAATATGCTCTAGCTCGCTTATGTCATCCCTCTCTCTTTCTCCTGCAAATGCAAACTTCTTAAATAATGACCACGAGTCGGCTGGTGTTAAAAGGCTTGGTTGATGTCGTAACCTAGGAACCTTGGCCATGATTTCTATCGTTGTGCGTAATCTTGTCGTCATCAGAACCACACTTCCTTTACTTCCGTAGCTTAATGTTTCACTTAATAGATCCCACTTGGGACTTTCATCACCTTCAATCCACACATTAATTAGTACAACTAAAAATTTCTTTCCCCTTAACTTATTTCGAAGCGAATCTAGCAACACATCTAGATGTGTCAGCGTACACTCACGTTTATCTATGACTGCAATTATTTCTCGAATGATCTCTTTAACGTGGAAGTTCCGAGATGTATACACCCAACATTTTAAATCAAAATATTGATTCACCATTTTATGATTATAAACTGACCGAGCCAGAGTAGTCTTTCCCACACCTCCCATACCCAATATACCATACACCGGAATCTTACCATCGTCATATTTTCCTACATCTTTGTTACATAACCCTTCAACTATCATCTCCACCTCTTTATTTCTTCCCCAGATAAGTGTAGAATCATGTATCATCGCGCTAGTTTCCCTATCTGGCATCTCACCTGTAACGTCCACATCTACATGACTTGCGGCACCAGGGCTCAAACTTATGTGAGATATCTTGAATGTAATGTCACCCAATGTTCTTTTTATGGCTTTAACTTTCTGAAAAATCCTAACACGAAACATAAGCTGATTATGAGAAGATGAGAAGGCGGCTCTTAACCGGTATTTGATGCCTCTTTGTTTGTGTACACGTTGTATCTTAGCTTCGGTTAAGATATCGTCCAAAACATTTTCTACCAATAAGGATGCAGATTTCAGGCTCTTAAGCCATGAATCTACTTCATTGTTCTTGCAGCGTTTCTCTTCTGCATCATGAAGAACATCAATGATCTGGTTGAAATCATCCTTGAGAGTCGAAAAATCATCCTTAAATACCTTAAGTAGACCAAACTCCTCGAGACTTATGGAAGTCAGTCTTCCTGACAAATCTTTCACAAGAGTCGAAACAGCTGCATCTCCCATGATCAATATATCAAAATACTAGAATCAAAAGTATGTGTATGCCACTGAAATAATTCAGCAAGTGTATGCTTCAAAGCCAAAAAACAAGGAAGTGAAGACTTTGAAAATGCAAAGTTAACGCGTTAAGATGTAGCCTATATTATTGCTAGGATTGAATATCAACAAAACAGCTTCAGAAAGGAATCTCTCCGGCCATAAATGTATTGTTCTTTTATTTAAATATTTAATGTAGATCTACAAGCAACACAGTTTTTTTTAATCATAGTGACTTGGGTATACAGCTCACACAATTTTAAATTAGATTTAATTACACGAGTAGTACTTGTGCTAAGTTTTTTTTTTCACATTTTGTCTATAAGTATCATATTACAAGTTTTACATTAGGTATGTCGTATGTTTTGTAATAAATTTGCGCCTAAGTTGGATGAGAGTTAACTTTTTCTGTAATAAATTAAATCTAGCTATATTGATTTTGATTCTAGGTACTTGATTATAGAGTAAACTACGCTTTTAGTCCTTGTAGTTAAGAGAAGTTGTTGTTTAATTTTGATTGTTTATTTTTATATTAACAGTTTAATAGTTTGAGCATGGTTTCAATTTCAACCATGTTACTAACACCGTTAGCATGCTATTATCTCAGTCAAAGGCATTTTCATCATTTTTAAAACATTTTTAATAAACATTTTAAGATTAAATACAAAAAATTATATAGCCCTCCCCCTCCCTCCCTCTCTCTCTCTCTCCCTAACGCAACCACCAGATCCGCCGAACACCTTACCACGACAACACCGCCACCACATCCGCCCACCATAGTTCATCATCACCGCTGCTTCGGTATATAACAAAACCATTGTGTAATCTCAGAAGGTGCAACCACAACCACCATGAAACCCTAATATGCATCGATCATCTTGTTCATCCATTATGGCGCCCAACTTCTAATCAATCGCCTTCTTCAACCTCAGATCCATCTATTGTTCCCCTCTTTCACTTTCCCTCTCCCTCGCGCTCTCTCTCTCTCTCTTCATCTGTCTCCATAAAAACAAAATCAGCCAATCAGGAAGCAACCCAAATAGATTTAGGGTCTGGAATTATTTAATTTTTTGATTCTAGGGTTTGGGGGTCTTGAACTTGAATTTGGGCCGATGATGGTGGTGGATAGATTTGAAAATCAATTTTAGGGTCTGGGGATCTTGAACAAGGTGAAGGGTTTGAGATGATGGTGATTTTCTACGATGATTATTGAAGGGAGTGGAAGGGAATTGCCTCAATTACCGAGGGAATCCCACAACCAAGGGAACGGTTTGAGATGATGGTGATTTTCTACGATGAACAAGGTGAAGGGTTTGAGATTTCAAATTCTCTCTCTAGGTGGAAGGATTTTGAAATTTCACAACCAAGGGAATTTAAGGTGAAACATTCCCTTGGGTTTTACCTTTCATTACCCACTCAAACATAATTTTACTTGAAAATTATACTAGTTTCTCAATTTCATTCCATTCCATTCCATTCCATTCCTTCCAACCAAACGCTCCCTAACAATGAATATGTGGTGCTGCTTGGGTACTGAAGGTGAGTTTTCGGGTGGGAGGGGTGGTCAATGGTGAAGGATGATGTTAGAATCAATAGAGAAATAAGAGGGTGGGGTGGGGTTTTATTTTGCCTTTTCATTGGTATGATGTATTTTTAATCAAGGGGTAAACTTGTCATTTCATATTAACTTAATAAAAATTTTAACAGTGTTAATGGTGTGGACTGAAGTTGAAACTAACCTAGAAACTATTGGAGTGCAAGTGTAATAAATAAAATAATAGACTGAAACCATAATTTTCATCAAACTATATAGATCAAAAAAGTAATTTACTTTTGATTATATTAGATAGAAATAATGGTTTGTCAAATTTGCCAAGCCTTCACCATATTTGTTAAAGAAAAGGATGAAGTGAAGCTAAGCAAGTTATAGAAGGGATTATGTGAACGGTGATGCATCTGATCGGGAAGCAAGAACACCTAACCTACAGTTGCAAACCCACCTACAAGAGGTTGACAGCGATTGGTGAAATTGTTTGGGTGTTGGGTGCGTAGGAGGGAATAAAGAGGTGAAGGAGATTGTTGTGTAGAGAAAAATGGTGAAGGAGGAGATTAAGGGTTGCTTGAGTGGTTGCCGGCAAAACGAAGGTGTCTGGAACTTGGTAGTTGAAGATGAACGGAAACTTTTTGGTTCCACCATTTTATTTTTAAACTATAATATTAATTTTTTAGTTTTATCATAAGGGTAAAATTATCATTTTGAAAACAATTTGCAAAGAAAGTTAGCCTCTATCTAAACTAGGGACAATTTTATTACGACTCAACATACATAATGCAAAAACATGTAATAAATGTTACTTAAGGACTAAATGTGAATAAGAGCCTTACCAAAAGAGCCAGTCTTGTAATTAACATAAAATAAAATATGGAAAATATTTTAAGTGATTATATTCCTAGAAACTAATTATATTATACTAGTTGTGAACCTGCACTTTGTTGCGGGTTGTTAAAATTGATAACACTTGATTCCGATTACTTGTACATTAGTAGTTAATTTATAGATATGGATAAACAGAAAACTTTATCAGACTTAAACAAACAATTAACACATTGCAATTTTATAATAATTAACGCTCGCTTAGACGTCGTATATTTTCAATAATCATTTCACCTTGTTACTTACTCTTTTAACAATATTTGAAATCTAGGTTTCGTATCTTGTAATTTCATCAACAAAATAAAATGTTATATTTTTATATAATGTACTAGCTTTAGTAAACCCATATAGTACATGAGTTGAATAAATAAAATATTAAATAAAAAGAAAAGTATTAATTACAAAATAATATTTGAAGATAAAATAAGATTGAAATATTTTTTATTATAAATAATATTGTTTCAAAACAAATGTTTTAAAAAATTTATTATATTTAAGAACTTTCTTATTATAACTCTCAATTTTGATTGTTTTTATATAAAATAAATTACTTTTTCAAAACTGAGAGAACAGGGAAAAATTTGGTGAGAAGAAATGTGGTGTTTTCACGTATTCCCTTAGTTATATATATATATATATATATATATATATATATATGTATGTATATATATATATATACATACATATATGTA
>BJCN01137165.1:0-11400 GCA_018326445.1 Flaveria brownii
CCAAAGAATATCACCTTCTCCACTTTATCACACCATGCAACCACTCCAAGAATAACACCTTCTCCACTTTATCACACCATGCAACCACTCCAAGAATAACACCTTCTCCACTTTCACTTAATCACATTGACTTACAATATTGTCACACCATGAAACAATTCGGCTAATATTGTCACTTGCAGCCTAAAATAGATGGTCGGTCTATCAATTCGATGTGAAATCAGCCTTCTTGAATGGAGTTCTTCAAGAAGAAGTATATGTAGGACAACTACGTGGCTTCATGGTTAAAAGAGAGGAAGACAAGGTATGTCGTTTACATAAAGCCTTGTACGGATTGAAATAATCTCCACGTGCTTGGTACAACAGAATAGATGGGTATTTTTTGGCTAATGGTTACGAACGCAGCTTAAACGAATCAACTATGTATGTGAAACGAGGTAAGGATACACACTTGATCATAGTTTGTTTATGTGTGGATGATATGGTATACATAAGTTCTTCCTATGATCTTGTTCAAGAGTTCAAGAAGAAGATGGTGCAAGAATTTGAAATGACAGACATAGGAGAACTAAAGTACTTCCTTGGGTTAGAAGTAGTACAAAAGAAAGATGGTATTTTTTATCTCAAAAGAAGTAAACAAAAGATTTACTTAAGAGATTTGGTATGGAGAATCGTAAAGGAGCAGCTACCCCTATGAACTCTAATGAAAAGTTTAAAGAAAATTATGGAGCTGAAGCAACAGATGCACACATGTATAAAGGCTTGATTGATGCATTAATTTATGTAACCCATACCAGACCAGATATAGTGTATGCAGTGGGAATAGTATCCAGATTTATGCAAAATCCTTTGGCTCTTTACTATGGTGCAGCAAAGAGGATACTATGGTATCTGGCAGGTACTTTGGGATATGGGTTATGGTATGGCAAAGAAAATGATGTGGTACTTGCTGGGTTTATAAACAGTGATTGAGCTGGTTCATCTGAGGACATGAAAAGTTTACCGGCTTATTCTTTCTCTACTAGAATGGGTGTTGTCTCCTGGATGTCAAAGAAACAAGCTACTGTTGCTTTATCGACTACTGAAGAAGAGTATATGGTAACAACAGGTGCAGCTTGTCAAGTTGTGTGGCTGCGAAAAATGTTGAAGGAACTTGGTCATGTGCAGAAAAAGGCCACGTAGATCTGTTGTGACAATTGCTCGACTATTTTCTTAACCAGAAACCAAGCATTTCACAGCCGCACTAAACATATTTCTATAAAATATCACTACATTCATAGTCTGGTGAATGAAAAGGAGATTGAGCTGAAAGCATGTGGTACTCATGAGCAAGTGGCATATATCTTCACAAAAGCACTGAGAGTGGAACAATTCTGCTACTTGAGAAAGTTGTTAGGAGTCACTATTATGTGAATTATGGGGGGATATTGAAGCTAATTCACAAATAATGATGTTCACAAATAGTGATATTGGACACCTGTTCATGCAGACAAGCACATGTGGATTTGATGATGACATGCTATTATTTTTAATATTTGTTAGTTTATTTGCTTTCTAGAAGGTTGGTATTTTATTTGTTTATTAGTGGGTCATGTTTATGTAAGTGGAGTAGTGGGTCGTTTCTTTATGTTTTGAGGTTATTTTATCTTTTCTATTGTATTGAACTAGTTGTGAGAAAGTAATCAACATTCAGAGTTATTCTTGGTTTCTCAATTGTGTTCACGAGTAGTTCCTGATACCAACATTAACCTCCTAAAAATTTTATTTTTCAATGAGTGAGTCAAAATGATAATCACTTCCGTATATAAATTGAACTCTTATGGAACGAATTGCAAATGTATGATGGATATTATTTTGCTGAATAGGCATGGCAGTTGTACGAGAGATGCATGCACACAGAGTTGATTGATGAAACTTTAGGTATGGAAGAATGCCATAAAGCAAATGTGATGAAGACCATAGAGATTTCTCTAATGTGCACTCAATCATTGATGTCTATGCGACCAACCACGCCTAAAGTTGTTTTGATGTTATCAAGTGGGCTATCTCTAGTTCCAAAAAAACTAATTAAGCCAAGATTTGTAAAGTTATTCACATTGGTGCAATTCGCTCACAAAATAAGTAATCTATAATGTGTATATACAACTTGTATTGAGCTCGGGAAAGATGATTTAAAAAATCATATTTAATTCAGAAGGATAACAATATTCTTTTTTTTCTTTGCATCTTTTAATTAAGCTCATCCAAGATAATGTTCTCCTTTTAATTAAAAAAATAGAAACTAACTAAAAATTAAATATGAAATCATAGTAGGGTGAATTGGGGTGAACTTGGCTATTTAGTTTCAAACCAATAATCTCAATTTTCCTCTATTTTCCTTTCATCCAAAGAAAACAAAAAAAATCTTGCGAGAATTGTTCCGTTAACAAATATATAAGAAAACTGTTTGGATTTTATTGATCTAATATCTTCTTGACACCCTCTACATGTCCAAGGGCTACTAGACTTTACTTAGATCAACTAGATAGAGGTAAAACAAGGTAAAATGACTGAATTTAAAATTGACATAACTTAGGCTATGTTTGAACTTATAAAAGGCTCGTAAGTACCAGATGGAAAGGATTTTATGAGTGGATCATGTGGCAAACAATAGAGGATTTGATCATCTAGCGCCCCGAATGGATACGAACAGGTTTTCTTAGTTTATGTAATTCACATATCCTTTTAGGAAGTCAATTGTTTTCTCAGTAATCTCCTTAATCTTAGTAGCAATCTTATTCCCAATTTTTGCCTCAGTCTTTGTCAATATGTCAGTCTCAACCTTTGTATCAATTGCAATAGACTCAGTAACAATCACGGTCTCAGGCGTAGTCTCAATAGACGGATTAGTCATAACTCTATTAGCCCGAACACGTTGTTGAGCTCTAATTATCTCAAACACCAATCTCAATTGATGGTGAGGCTCTTCAATATAATGAGTTTTGTTTTGGATTTATAATATCAGATTATTTGCTTTGACCTCGCTAACTTATCAACCTCCAAGTCAATGTTGGAAGACATTAATCAAGATGAATCCTTAATAACGTAAGAATATAAAAGTCAAATGGGAAAGTAAAACTGTTTTGTAATTAGCTTGAACTTTAGGGTTAGTTATGTTAGTTTTGTTAGTTTGAAACCGTTAATGTAAGGGTATAAATACCCAACAAGATTTGACACTTGTAATGTGGACTTTTCATTGTGTTTTGTGTGTGTGATTGTGTTCTTGTTTGACTTTGTTCTTTCCACTGAGTCACTGCACAATCTGTGCATACTCACAGCGATGTTCATCCATATAATCATGATCCTATTCTAAATCGAGCAGGGGCCTCAATAGTCAAAATCCCGTCTCTGTATAATCAATAACTTATTGGCTTGTTGACTTATCAGATTGTTTCTTAGATTGCTTGTAAGCTGGTAAAGTATATATAAAAACATTTTAATTGAAAATATCCTCATGAGTAGTCTGATGTGGTGCTAATGATAATGATGCAGATGTTATTGTTGCTGACGTTGAGGCTGTAAGATCAGAAGCTACTGCTATCGGTGTTTCAACCACAAGAGTGGTTGATTTTCTTGACTCACCCTTGGACTTACTAATAAAAACCAATCTTCCTGAGACGTTCTTGCTTCTCCCAAATGGCCTAGCCATGGTATTTCTCCTCTTTTTTAGGAGATTGTTTGAGAATATAATCCTTGTTAGCTTTTTCACTAGCTCTATTTTGACTTAAATTCAGAGGGGAAACCTTAGGCACTCTCTATTGTAAAACATATCATTCCAATCATGTAGAGTCAAGAGTTGACTTTACAACACCTTCTTTTCCTTTTCCTGAAGCTCATGGAACATTAGTCGGTGGTTATGGTTGTACTTGTACTTTAGAGTGCACAATAGACTCAAATGCTTGCACTGGCGGTGGATTTGATGCTTTTAGCTGAACTAGAGCATGTGGCCAATTTTTTTTGGTGATCTCCCTCCTTTATTTAAGCAAATCTACAAAACATAGCATACTTGGCTCCATAGTGAGCAATCATCCTTACCAACAACATATATATATATATATATAGACATATGGCTTTAAAATTGTGATGTTCAAGGTAGTAGGAGTCTCTTGAATAAGAAACTCTAGATGTTGCATGTTCAGATTCATCTGAATGAATCTCGGATACATCAAAATCTTCTTGCTGGCACTCGTGATAACATTCTTCTACAACTTAGAAATACTTAACAGATGGTCTTCTTTCGAAGCAACCACCACTGATGCAAATACCTCACTCATACTATCTATCCCTACTTTCAAACTTCTAACACGATGAACAATAACACTGGTTCTTATGCTTGTAATCCATTATAAGAAGACATTCAAACACAAAATTGTCCTCTTGCTTGGTAAGGTTGTCTAAAACATCTCCTAATTGTGAGAGGTTCTGGATCTTAGTAGTAATGGTCACATCCTTCCATCTAACCTTACAACTGATATAATTGCATCTTTCTCATTTGATGAACTAGTCTAAAAGTTCTTGATTAATTACACATATACAGTCACTCAATTAGACATAGCATAGTAGATCCTTGACTGCTTCAGACCCTCAATCATTGATTCGAATTAACTCTATCCTTTCTGAATGTCACCAACATATGTAACCACAGTATAATTGGGTACAAGTTGTAGCTTAGACATTTGCATTGTTAAAATAAATAACATTAATAAAATTAAATAAAAATCAAAAAATATATGAAGTGTTGACAAACATAATAAACAAAACAAACAAACAAACAAACAAACATACCCAGTGTATCCCGCTGGAAGCAGGGTCTAGGAGGGGTAAGTGGCGGCAAGTCATTCCTCTATCTTGAAAGATAGAGAGACCGCTTCCGAAGAGACCCCCGACTCGTTAACAAAGGCAATAGCAGAAGTGATGATAATACATAGCATACAATAGCATAGCATAGCATACATACATAGATAGGTATCACAAGAAGAATTATCTAGCGCGCACCATATAAAAACCGGAAAGTAACACCCCAAAGGGTAGGTAATACATGTCACCGACAACCCTTTTCACCCACAAAACCCACTAAAAGTCCTTAATTTTAATTCTATGCCTCCACTCACTCCTATCCTCGATCATGTGCTCAGAAAAATGCAGGTCTATCATATCTCGCCTAATAATCCCGTCCCAAGTCAACCTAGGTCTACCTCTATACCTCCTACCCTCTAAGCTGATGTTCTCTACTGCTCGAACAGGCGCTGCCCTCGTCCTCCTCTTCACATGCCCAAACCATCTTAATCTTCCCTCTCTTATTTTATCTGTGATACACGCAACCTCTAGCTTTTGGCGAAAGACGTCATTTCTTATCCGATCCAATCTTGTGTGTCCACACATCCACCTCAGCATTCGCATTTCTGCGACCTCTATTTGTCTCTCGTGCGTTTTCTTTATGGCCCAACAGTCTATGCCGTATAACATCGCTGGTCGTACTGCCACTCTGTATAGTTTTCCCTTTAGTTTTGATGGGAACCTCTTATCACACAGAATCCTTGATACTGCTCTCCACTTGCACCATCCTGATTGCACACGGTGGGCTACATCGCTATGTATCTCTCCGTCTTCCTGTACGTACGAGCCAAGGTATTTGAACCTAGCCGTCCATGGGACCGCCATGCCCTGTAAACTGATTTGGGTGTCCTCTTCGACCTCACCACTAAAGTTACAATGCATGTATTCTGTCTTAGAGCGACTTATCCTTAAGCCTCTGCATTCTAGTGTTGCTCTCCACTGTTCTAGTCTCTCGTTAAGCACCGTCTTAGATTCTGATATTAAGACAATATCATCCGCAAACAGCATACACCATGGGACTGGCTCTTGTATAGACTTGGTCATCTCATCCAACACTACTGTGAAGAGAAATGGGCTCAATGCCGATCCTTGGTGGAGTCCCACTTCCACCGGGAAGAAGTCTGTGTCTCCGACAGGTGCTCGTACACACGTTTTTGCCCCGTCATACATATCCTTTATTATTTTGATATACCTCTCTGGTACCCTTCTAAGTCGTAGACTTTCCCAAATAAGTTGTCGCGGCACACTGTCATAGGATTTTTCTAGGTCAATGAATACCATATGTAGGTCTCTTTTCTTTTTTCTAATTTTCTCCATTATCCTCCTTATGACGTGTATAGCTTCTGTCGTAGAGCGTCCTGGCATAAATCCAAATTGGTTTACCGTTATATGAGTTTCTCGTCTAATTCTCGTGTCAACAATTCTTTCCCATAGTTTCATCGTGTGACTTAATAGCTTTATTCCCCTATAATTTGCGCAACATTGGACGTCTCCTTTTTTCTTATATGTGGGGACTATGACACTACTTCTCCACTGCTCTGGCATCTTTCCGGTCTTAAAGATAGTGTTGAATAAGTACGTTAGCCATTGTAGGCCCTAATCTCCCAGAAACTTCCACACTTCAATCGGTATGTTGTCTGGCCCCACCGCCTTAGCCCTTCCCATTTTCTTCAAAGCTCTCGTAACTTCATCGACTGTGATGCTTATACAATAACACTTGTTTTGTTGCGTTGTTCGGGTTGTTTTATCTCTCAGTTTGTTGATTACGGTTCGTTAAGTTGAAAAGGTTATCGAATTAAGTTTTCCATCTCCCCTTGATGTCTTTCTCCCATACCAAGACCTTTCCATCCGCTACCTTTATAAACTTCACGATTCTCAAGTCCTGTCTTCTACTTTCTCTTGCCTTGGCAATCTTAAACATGTCATGTTCCCCCTCTTTAGTCTCTAATCGCTTATACATCCTCTCATACGCTATGTTCTTTGCCTCAAGCAAAATAGCCAAAACTACGCCCTGTGGGCTCAAATGATTCGGGTTGCCATCTGGGGTAAATCCAAACACCTGCTAACTCATTTAACAGGAAAGCCTCCTCCACCAAAACCAACCGATGATAACTACGACCAGTGGGAACAAGATGACTTAGTTGTGCTCTCATGGTTAATACAAAATATCGAGCCCGCTCTTGCAAGAAACCTAATCGAGTTCCCCACAGCCAATATGTTATGGGATGCTATGGTGGTAACTTACAGCAGCAGGAAAGATAAACTTCAAACAATTGATCTACATGTCAAAGCTAATGGGATTAAGCAGAATGGCTTGCCACTCGAAATTTTTTGGATTTTTATACAAGGTGTTTGGGGCGAAATCGAGAGGAGAGACCCAAACCCCATGACATGTGTTGTTGATATTGAAGGTTATAATAAAATCTGGTCAGAATAGAAGTTGTTCCACTTACCCTCGGTCGGAGGTGCCTACACTGTCATTCGAAAAGAGATGGCAAATCAAGGAATTTTGGGAACAATAACCACCAATCTCTCTTATCCGAACGGTGAGGCGGTGGATCTAGTCCAAGGCAGGAATGTTCTACCTGAGAGATATGTTCTACCTCCAAGAGCAAATAGAGGTGTTCCACCAAAACGATACCCTCCAGAAAAGTAGTCAAGAACTTCTAGGTATCCAATGGCAGGAATTACCAAAGGGAACTTATCTGAAGATGCTAAGGCTTTCACCTCTACTTTATATGGTATACGAATTATAAAACTTCATAGTTTAAGCCCTAAAGTCAAAAGAATGGGAACATGCAATGAAAATAGAGATGGAAGCTTTAATGAAAAATGACATATGGGAAAAGAATGTCCTTCCCTCGAGAAAGAAACCAGTGGGGTGTCGTTAGGTCTACACAATCAAATACAAGCTAGATGGAACCATTGAAAGATCTAAGGCATGATTAGTATCTAAAGGTTACACTCAAATATATGGGATTGGCTACTCGGAGACTTTCTCTCCGGTAGTGAAGTTTTACACAATCTGGGTTCTCTTCTCAATTGCTGCTAATAACGAATGGCCTCTACATCAATTTGATGTCAAGAATGCCCTCTTACATAGGGAATTAGAAGAAGAGGTCTATATGGAAGCTCCACCTGGAGTTACAGAAAACTTTAGCACAAAGGAAGTGTGTAGTTTAAAGAAGGCCCTCAATGGACTCAAACAGTCTCCTCAAGCGTGGTTTGGAAGGTTTACTTTAGAAATGCGTAAATATGGCTTTCAACAAAGGAATATTGATCATACACTGTTCCTTAAATGAAGAGGTAAACTTGTGACTTGTTTAATTATATATGTTGATGACATGATTATTACAGGTAATGATGAGGGAGAAATAAAAAGGTTGAAGACAAACCTGTTCATGGAGTTCGAGATGAAAGACTTGGGAAGACTTAAGTACTTCTTAGGAATTGAAGTTCTAATGTCAAAACAAAGGATCTTTATATGCCAAGAAATATATTTTTGATCTTCTATCCAAGACACGAAGGTCGATTGCAAACCTGCTGATACCCCAATGGTGGTCAACCATAAACTCAACATGGAAGAAGGAGAATTGACAGATAAAGAAAGGTATCAACACCTAGTCGGCAAACTAATATATCTCTCACATTCTCACCCAGACATTGCCTATGCAGTTGGGTTGGTCAGCCAATTCATGCACCAACCTCAAGTTGCATATATGGAAGCAGTATGGAGAATTCTCAGATATATTAAAGGAACTCCAGGCCATGGAGTTTTATTTCAACCAAACAATTATCTTAAGATTCAGGCATACACTGATGCGGATTGGGCAGGACATCAAGTGAACTGAAGATCGATGTCACGATACTTTACTTTGGTAGGTAGAACCTTGGTTACATAGATAAGTAAAAAATAGAAAGTAGTAGCATTATCTAGTACTGAAGCTGATTTCCGAGGAATTGCAAAAGGCCTAGCAGAAGTATTATGGATACGTAAGCTAATAACTGAGATTGGATTTCCTTAAACCGAAGCAATCAAGATCATGTGTGATAATAAAGCGACAATAAAAATTTCAAAAAACCCTGTCCAACATGATCGAACAAAGCATGTAGAGGTTGATAGACACTTCATCAAATAAAAAATAGAAGTCGAGATCATAGAACTACCATTCGTCCGATCTGAAGACCAATTAGCAGATATTCTAACAAAAGTTGTTGACGGGAGAAGTTTTATCAATTGTCTTGACAAGTTAAGTATTGGAGATCCCACCACTTAACTTGAGGGGGAGTGTTAGAGAATTAAAATAAAATATATATATATAATCAAAGGATCATCTTCATCATTTCCAAATATGTGAAGATTTGACAGGTCCTCAATGCTGTCAATTAAAGACCGTTGCTCAATCTAAAGGATTTCCAATATTTATATTTCCTTGTATACTCCTTGTATTGTCCTATTTATAGTTCCTTTGTTCCTTGTGTAAAATACAACAAAAAAGCAATAAAACATTCTGAATATTTCAATTCAAAAGACATTGCAATGGCAATGAATAGGAGAAAGAAAAGTGATGAGAAATTGAATAGACCCATTGGTGTTAATTTGTTTGGGTGGTGATGATATTTGAGAAATTTATTTCTCAATTTATAGGGGATTTCCATAGGGAGTATGAATGATATTTTGATTCTCAGTTAAACAAAAACAGTAATAATACCTTGCTTCTTGTTAGTCTATGTTTATTTTATTTTATTTTTTTGTCTATTGAACTTGCTAAAATTTTATGTTATCAGCAAAAATATAATAAAATTGGCTTTTATTAAGAAAATGTTATATACAATTAACTTTGCCAATCAATTTGGCAATTTTTAACTTGTTAGCCATACTTGTAATTCGTGAAGTCGATACCGAATAAAAGTTATATAAAGATATAAATAAAAATAAGTATGTATCGCAATATAAATTGGAATACTTCAAAATTAAAGAAAATATAAATGTTTCGATTTTGATTAAAGGAAAATAGATAAATACAAATAAAATATAGAGTTAATTACATGAAAGGTCCTTGTGCTTAGACCTGATTTCACTTTTAGTCCCTAGGTTTGACAAATTACAAGGTCGGTCCACACATTTTATAATACGTGTCACAAAAGGTCCTCGGCTTTGATGGCCGTTAAAAAATACGTTAAGTGCATGTAGAATGACAAAAGTGCCTCTGATTATTGAAAAACAAAATAATTATTATGGACCCATACCTTCCCCAACTTCAGTCAAGCTCCAGTAAGGAGTTGTCTTTCCCGATGGCCACCACAATAACTCTAGCACCCACCCTTTTGGTTTGCTACACCAAAAATTCCAGCGACTACCACCTGAACCCATCGTATCACACACTGCCATTTACGGGTGTGTTTGTTCTAGCAACACCACCAGCCTACTACCAACCACCAGCATACCAACATTGTCGCTGTAACATTCTGTATTTTTACGTTAATTAAAAGTTAACGTCGTTTATTATTGTAAGGACCTTTGTTGACAATTATGAAACTCTTGTGTTGCTTAAGTCTATTTTTTCTATTTTTGTCTTAAATTCTTTAAATTGGAAGTTAACAATGGCAAGTATTACATATAAAAAATAATAATAATAATAATAATTATTATAAACAAAAATAATAATAGTAATAATAACAACAATAATAACAACTAAGAATAATAATAATAATAATCCTAATAATAATAAGGATAACAATAATAGTAATAAACTATAATAATAATAATAATAACAATAATAATAATGTTAATGATAATAATAATAATCATATTAAAGATAATCTCGTAAATAAATAAAAAAAATATAAGTTTTAATATTTTAAAATTTGTAATCAATTGGTTTTTACATAAAATAATAAAGTCTCAAAACTTCAGGGGTCAAACTGTAAAATTATTAAAACTAAAAACCTAGTTTTGCTAGTTTTTAAACAACTACACAACCATAGGGACTAGTTGTGTAACATTTCAAAACCAACCCCTTTTCTTTCCCCCTTCTTCGCCCGTGTTTCCGGCAAGTATATCCGGCCGCCGCCGCGGCTTCGGCGAAGCCAAAAACCGGGCTTTAAGCCGCGGTTTTGACCCTAAAACACACCGAAACAATCGTGAGCCTATTTCGAACCTGTACACGATCTTTAATTGTGTTTTAATCAAGGTTTTAGGGATGGTCGATACGTGTAACCGAATGAGTCTTGAATCCCCAAAGCCGTTACACATCTAAAACTCAATAATAAACAAATTAAACATACAGAAACATTCAAGTAATCATCTCGAAGTTATTGGCAACATCAATTTCACCTGAAACAACCTTGCAAATCGATTAAATTGTTTGAAACGGCTGACTTTAAACTCTATAGCCGTTGGGCAAGTAATCGAACAAATTGAGCCTATTTAACAGAGGAGAATCACCAAATTTGATCCCTTTAAACTTATTATACACTCAATCGCTTGGAAATACAACAGAAACATCGAAATCAAAACCCAAG
>BJCN01137181.1:0-12333 GCA_018326445.1 Flaveria brownii
TAACAACATTGGTTGTGAGTGCCCCATGATTTCTTGACTTCCTTTGACCTTTAATTTCTTATGGGTCTCCAGAAATTACGCCCATGATTGATTTATTCAATGTACTTTCAGTCAACTAGAGCGGCCAATCCTAGCTAAATATTATTTGATTCATAAACATGATATACATGTCAATCACATATATGACTTTTTTACTGTTAGGGTGTCTTAAACAATATAAAAACAAAAGTAAGGTGAATTAAAATGGTGTAATTGGGGTAATTTCGATATCTTAAACAATTTTATCTAGTCGGGTGCATTTTCGGCCCCTAGCCTCTTGATTGTGACTATGCCCTTATTAATGAATTGTTATTAAAAAAAAAAAAAACATGTCAATCACATGTATAACTTTTTACTATTACGTCCATTTGATATTCTAATTAAACTAGATTGGAAGGTAAAATGATAAAATAAAAAATATTAAAAAAACTCTTTCACTTTCTTATGTTAATTGAAAGGAAAGCCTAGAAAAAAAATATTAAGAAAAATCTTACCTTTTAATGCCTTCTACTTTCTTTGACTTCTCTTCTTAAGAAACTTTGGAACACAAACATAATTTTACTTTTTTTCACATCCTTTCACTTCTTCCCTATAAAAAAACTCAAGAACATAAATGTTTTTATTAATCAAATACTCATATTACAGTAGATAATGCAAAAGAAAAACAAGTACTAGGTACAAATGAAAGTATGTCAGATATAATAAGTGGATGTATTAAGTGTATTAAAGTGTGTTCGGGTCATTTAGACCCGTTTAAACTAAAAGTCGGATGAATTTAAATGATCTAGTTTTTAGTTTAAATGGGTCAAAATGACGCGAACACACTTAAAGTATTAACCTTTAAGATAAACAGGTCACCTGGATGAATTATAGTATACTAATATATATGGAGTGCATCAAGACTGATTGGTTTCATTTTATAGCGGTTTTGCTACCGTTTGAGTAAAATATTAAGGTGTTAATGTATTGTTTTCTTGTTTAATGAAGGAACTAATTCAAAAAGAATATAATCGAATGAAAAGTGTGGCCGAAAAAGTAGGAGAGCCCGTGGATGAGATGAAATGTCTGATTTATACGTTGGGAGAAAGGCGCGGGTTAACTAAAGGCGTTGGGCGACAAATTAAAAATCCATTGCCTTTCCCTCGTTCAAGCACTAGCGGGTCATCTTCCGATAATGATGATCGTTTCTCCTAATTGGAGGAAGAGTTAAAGAAGTTACGAGAAGAGGTTCCCCAACTTAAAAAAAGGAAAGGAAGAAACAAGGAAGACGAGGACGAAGACGTTGGTGATGTGTAGAACAAGTATTAGTTTCATTTGTATAAACAAGACTTTTGAATATTGTTAGACAAACTTATGTGTTATGTGTATGTTTTTAAATGATTGTTTTATTTTGAATGTATGTGTTTTGGGGCACAAATGTGGACATGAAAAACGAATCTTGAAATCAGGTTCGGTGTGGGTTCTGGAAATGAATCTGGAAAACAACAGCTTCTTGAAAAACCATAATTTTTATGCAGAGTCTATAGGGATGACAAGTCGTCCCTATATTTGGTCTTTATAGCATAAACTTTATTAATAAAAATAAATTAAAATTATAAATCTATAAGGACGACTACTCGTGGCAAACGATCGTCGTAATAGATATTTTCTATTTTCTTTATTTCTTTTTTTTGTTTGGTAATATACTATAGACACTAAACTATAGCAACAACATATAGTTGCTATAGAAAACCTATAGCAACAAATCTGTATTGAGATGACAAATTTGACCTACAGAGACGGATCTATTGAAACGAATTATTAGCGACGAGATATCGTCCCTAATATCAATAGCAACGACAAAGTTTACTTTTAGGGACGACATATGACATTGCTATAGGTCTCTTTTGGGTAAAACACCTATGCAGATTGTACTACCGAGATCAACCAATGTCTTGAAAATATACTTGAAGCAAGAGTACGTTAGACAAATAAAACTAGAAATTTTTCACAGTGTGTGTTCTTGCAGATACATATATGTTCTATGTATCAACAAAGCACATGAACATTGTATATATACTTGAACCTATGAATATGAAGAGTCTAATTTCAGTGGAATCAATGCGAATTGTTTAATTGGTGACTAAATACTCTAGAATTGCAACAAACAAACTTTTGATTATTGAGCTGAACTAGCAACACAAACTCCTAAACCTTCAAAAGCTGTTGAACTACTAAGCATGCGAAAACTGCGGAGTAATTGAACCTTTGGAAGCTACCAAACTGTTGAATCATTAGCAAAAGTTGAACAAGTAGCTGTTGATCCATAAATAACTTCCCACCTTCCGAATCGTAAGCTACCGAACCCAAATAGCTTCCAAACCACAACTAAACAACTCAAAAATATAAAAAGAACAAATTGCGTTATCAAAGCGTCACATTTCTGATTGCACCCATCACCCAACACGTGCACGAGCAGGTTGGGTGCTTTATACCTATCTGGTTGTCACTGGTTGTTTCTTTCATCACATAGGAACACGTTCCCTATATAAGTTTCCATGTGTATATCATTTCAAGTTTCGTGATTTCACCTATAAAAGACAAACTCCTCTACTTTCACAGCTTTAAAGTTTTAACCATATAACCTAGAGCATTAATAACACATCCATTAGCTTTATTTTGGACATGGTTTGGTTCGTTGTTATCCTTTTAAATAGTAGAATACAAACTCAACTAATTATTTTAGTAACGAATACAAATAATATTGTTATCTCCAAAGTTAATAAAAAACCTATTTTCACTAAACTAAATTTCTAACAATTCCCCACGAGTAGAGATCGATCTATATACTTACGTTCTAAGATACAATTTTTACAGTTAAGTAATGCAGAAAAAGTAGATGAACCAACCCCTTTTTATGTAGATGGTATTAAATTTCACACAAAACTCTTTCTGGTCTGATTAACCATTTATTGTCGTGTTCGTTATGATTATGAAAAACTAGCTAGTTTTGTGTGAGCTCTTGCATTTCTGCACCTCACATTCCATTCGAAACGATCCCATTCTTTTATCACATAAGTGATTTTTCATAAATCACTAAAAATTTTTAGTTGTAAATCAATGTGAGTAGCCCTGATGTTCTAGATAACAGAGTTTCCGATCTGCCCTTCTTTTCGACGTGCATCAGATCCGGGCAGCTAGGAAGGAAAGACCAAGCTCCTTTTTCTAACGATTGAAAAAAGAAAGAGGCCACCTTTGACGGGCTTTTCATTTTGATTGATCAAGTGTCCCTTTCTCCAGAAGAGAAGAAGGTAAGCTTTCAAGCCGTAGCTTCCCGCCAAGATGACGGATCCTGCCGTAGGTGCTGCTATTAGAGGAGAGTTTTTACTGCAAGGGAGCAAGCCAGAGACCTATTCCATATGATTCATATGCTTAACTTTTTGGAATCACCGACTGGTTGTAGAAATGGATTAGGAAGTATGAAAGTCCCTTTGTGTGTTAGGTTACCCCTTAAAGTGACCTTATTTTATACAATTAGGTTGTTCTATTAAACCTAGATCATGAAATCTCTAATCTTTAAGAGTAGACTATCCTTTTTACAATTTTACTCCAAGAGTTTTAGTCTCATTCCTTTTGACAAATTATTTACTATTTTATGTTTAATACTTTTGTAAGGGGATTCGTAATGTTATCCTTTTACTTTACATAATCAATTGTGATAACCCCAGTTAAGATTAGTTGTTGAATTATATTATATGCATGTTGCATATATCTTGATTTTCTATTATGCACTATACTTTGAGCTCTACTAATAGCGGTTGCTAATCACAATATATGCATACAGTCGTTACAGCTGATTTTGACTATCCTAAAACATATTCCAAGAATTGATGTAACCAATCTACCTACTATCAAGTTTTATCTAATGTGATATACTTATATTCCATCGTAGATCTGGCTATAAGATTTTGCTTAGACGACTTCCAATCTGTAATCGCCCCTCTAAAGGTTAACATATAACCACTTGTAGATTTGGAATCTTTCATATTGGATATCATTTGAGTCCACCATTATGTCAGACAAGCTAAACATCATGTGAGACTGGTGGATGTGAATGGATAAAGTTCCAAATAACAACACACCTGACGGTATCTTGGTCATGGGTCCGACCCATAATGCACCACACAAAGGGTGGTACGAAACCATGGGACTTGTAACTATCGAACATCCATTAGTCACGTTAGTAGGTAGTGAATATATACCATATTATGGTAGTTACTCCATATAAATTGGGGCAACATCAAAGGCATCACTATCTTACGTCATGCCTTAGATAAGAGATGAATATTCACCAATCTTGAGGAAAGAAGATCTGGATGTATCAACTATCACATTATCTTATTCTTATATCAGATGTTAGTCATAGAGTGAAATCTCCCCTCCCACCATGATAAGGCTTATGGTGTTTGATATTGCAGATATACAACTTGTTGGTGGTGTTCAAAGCTTCATATGCATGTACCATTTACTCGAAACATTGAGTAACAATAATTTAATTCAACTTTGAGTATTATGGTAATTTAGGTATTTGTTTATTTAACAACTATTCATAGTTTTTTTAGGATAAATACCATAATCGACACCCAGTAGGATACGAAGCCTCAAACCTTTTGAGTGTGTGGTACACAACTTAAACATTAGGATGACCCCTTTAAGAGGATAATTTAGTTATATGTATAGTAGTTACAACGATTCTAATCTAGTATATGGTTGTCTAACATAGAATTTTGATCCTAATGATTTGACTGGAAATAAAAAAGATGCTTGTACGTATAAATCAATCAGGTAATTTAGGTATTTGTAGTTACAATGATTCTGAGAACACTACTCTCCCCCTCCGTCCCACTTTCTTACTATCTCTGACCTATATCTATATATGTCTATATTTGTTGTTTTGAACATCTACCAGAGACTATCATAAACCAACGTTCGTCCTATTAAGCAAACAAGCAACACCCCTGCACTTGTAACCTTTCAATCTGTAACATCCATTGTCATGCTTATAGGGACAGGTGAAGATTCCAATGAGTGGTTTATAATATTTGGGGAAGTTAGCACCAACATTTGTTATTTTTGCTAATATTTCAAGTCTGGATCAGACTCTTGTAAGGCGAACATCCATGAGCCTGATGTTCATTTTTTTTTTAATTTTCACCTACCAAAATATTTTATACATCCTGAGGTGGCATTACAGACCTTTTAACATTGGATTAGTGGTAGAGAATGATAATTTCATATAGATTTAAAAGAGATCATTAACGTTAGTTGCTATAGAAGCCAAACACATTATTATATGACAAAAGATTATAATTAAATGTGTAAACCAAAATAAAATCAAATTTGCAACATGGATATACGATCATCCGTATAATTGCTTTACAGAGAATGAAGTTATTGTCTAACACGGAGTTAATAAACAGAATTTCAATGGTTATAATATATAATTTGATTGATCAATAAACAACATTTTGAATTAAAAGTTTTGTAGATAAAAAACTAATGAAATTATTAATCTAGTTAGCTAGAATAATGGATGCATTAAAATATTAAATTAATGTTATGAACACAATATAATGAGATAAAATGTTTAGGTGTGAAAAAAGATTGAGATGACACAGAAAAGTATCATATGAAAATCTTTGTCATGGGCTGTTTAATAGCATCTGAATCAGGGTTTTAATAGTTCAGCACTTAATGGTTCAAACTCTTTGTTTCACGATCAAATGTTTTAATCGTTCAGACATTTGCCTCTGAATTGTTAAATATTATACTAATGTTGAATGGTTAATAGGTCTAATACTGAATGATTAAAACCTATAATTTGAATTGGTCAGACATTTGCTTTTGAATAGTTAAATGATATACTAACTCTTAATGATTCAGACATCTTTATAGTTCAACACTTAATGATTCAGATCTCTTATTAGTTTATCACTTAATCAGTAAAAAAATGCCAAACAGACCCTTAGTCTTTTACTGAATAGTATATATTTGGAATATTTATTACACACATAAATTACAAATTAATTTCTTTTTCGTCTTATTTAATATTTTAAATTTCTATATGTATACATAAATACTTTCCTTCTAGGAACCTGAACATCCTTCTCTCTCTCATATTCCTTCTTCCCCATGAAGCACACTAGTGTTCATGGCAAAAACTATCAAGGTTCAACCCAT
Organism: Flaveria brownii; assembly: GCA_018326445.1. NCBI lineage: Eukaryota > Viridiplantae > Streptophyta > Magnoliopsida > Asterales > Asteraceae > Flaveria > Flaveria brownii. Next base: position 6,259 of record BJCN01137181.1, read on the forward strand.
CTAACCAACACCAACATACTCTTATTCATAACCCTGACCCTAATTACCCTCACTGTCATCCCCCTATACTTCCCCTTCCACAAATTCCCATCTCTCTCTTCCACCCCCCATTCTCCCACCCCGCGGGACAGTACTATCCCGCGGGCTAACCACCTCGCCGGAGAACCCATCGCAATCGACGACAACCACCACAAATGCGATGTGTTCTCTGGCGAGTGGGTTCCAAACCCTGAGGCCCCTTATTACCACAACACCACGTGTTGGGCGATCCATGAGCACCAAAACTGCCAGAAATATGGACGACCCGATTCAGATTACATGAAGTGGAGGTGGAAACCCGATGAATGTGATCTACCCATCTTTAATCCGTATCAGTTTTTGGAGATTGTGAGGGATAAAGCTTTGGCCTTTGTGGGTGATTCTGTTGGTAGAAATCAAATGCAATCTTTGATCTGCATGTTATCTAGGGTATGTTCATCTTTATCCCTTTGATCATCGTTGTTCATTGGTGGTTGTTTAAATTATTTGCAGAATGTGTAGTTTGTAGGTAATATGTGTTGCAAAGATTGAATCTTGATTATCTTGATCACATTATTATCTTTCTGGTAATTGAAGTGATGGAGGGATGGGGATTTAGAGTATTTTTTTCAAAATACATTCTTGATTAGTGTTTAAGAGATTTAAGTTTTGATATTACAAGTGATGTTCTTGGTGTTTTCTAAATAATTTTAGATTTTTTTTTTTGAGTTTTTTGAAGGAAAAAGTAAACAAGATTCGGAATTGTGGGAACAAAAGTCGATAATAGTTGAGCTCTCATTTTCACATTGTGTATAACCATTTTTATTTTTAATATATTTAGGATTTTTAAATAGAATTTGACTAAATTAAAATAATCTTAATAATTAATAATGGAAAACTAACGTTAATTTGTAATGAATTAATTTATGTCTTTTGTAATGACAGACGAAATAATATATTTTCAAGTGTGATTATTTTATATGATAACACATGTAAGTTGTAACCCAAGTGTCGTCATAAATGACATGTATGTATATATATAGTTCTTTAATTCTTTGGAATAAGTGAAACCTCGAAGAAAGATGATAAACCATTTTAAAAGTTATCATATAATTCATTGACTTGTATAAAAGTAGGTGACCGACTGATATTTTTGACGTGGAAATAGTTATAATAATGACAATTTTTGATAACGAAATTATGTAAACTCTAAAATTTAAATCTATTTAGTTTTTTAAGGTTACCAAATATACAATTATACAACCAGTTAACCTTTTAAAAATATTATCAGAAGGTTAAAAAGTTGTGAAAGTTTTGGTTATGTTTTTCTCAAGTTTGTTATAAAAAAGATTACAAGAATTACGTAGTCTTTTCGTATTATTTTCCTTCACTTTTATCATCAAAAATGAAAAAAAAAACTTTTATTCACTTAGTTTATACTTAATATATGTTCTAGTTTAGGAAAAACACAACGACGTGTAATAAACGCTTAAAAAATACTTTGACGTTTTACTTTCTCCCCAACACTGCTAGATGTTGGAAGTTAATATTAATAATAATTAATTAATCTCTGTTTGGTCTGATATGTTTTCAAACACTAGAAACCTGGTCGTTTGCATTTTATCAATATTTGCAACCTAAAGAAAGCAGTTGCAAAGTTTACATATGTTTTGCGACCAAAATTATATGGTTGTAAGATTAACGACAAATATTGAATGAGTTGCAAAACAGCCTCAAGTTTTGTGATCGTGTAGCTAGATTTGGCAGCAAAATAGTCACAAAAGCAACAAACAATAACTAATTAAATAAATTATAACTTACATCGTAAAAGTGTCGCAAAATAATTCAAATAAATACAAAATACAGTATGTCCCATAGAGAGTAAGGTCTGGGAGGGATAGGTGGTGACCAGTTTTTCTTCTATCTTGGGAGAAAGAGTTAAGGGAATATATTCTTGTGGGAACATGAACAGATTCTTATACTTCCACTATGCTTTTATCTTCACTGTCTTTCTTCCAGAATTTTCATCGTCTTCTGATTCACTGAAATCATGATCATATATAAGCTCTGCATTTGCATGTGCATTGCTTCATACAAATGGCTTTATTTTAATGTATGCATGTGTAACTTGACAATGACAATATTGGTGTCTTGTAATTCAATTATTAGGTGGAGTATCCGATCGATGTCTCGACCACAAAAGACGACGACTTCAAGCGCTGGTACTACGTCTCGTACAACTTCACCATGGCGACATACTGGTCGCCATTTTTTGTGAAGTACGATCAACCAGATACTGATGGTCCAACTCACACGGGTATCTTCAGTCTATACCTAGACCAGTTTGATGAGAACTGGACCAACCACATTGATGAGTTCAATTATTTAGTGATAAACGGAGGCCATTGGTTCTCAAGGCCTTCGTTCTACTATGAGAACCATCAAGTGGTTGGCTGTAAATTTTGTCAGAAAGATAATATAACTGACTACCCTATGACATTCGGGTACCGAAGAGCATTACGGACAGCTTACAAGGGGATCATGAGTCGGAAAAACTTCAAGGGTGTAACGATCCTACGAACGTTTGCACCGACGCATTTCGAAGGCGGGGAATGGAATGGAGGAGGGGATTGTATTAGAAAAAAGCCTTTTAGGAGCAATGAGATAAGGTTAGAGGGGTCTAATTTGGAGATGTATTTGGTCCAAATGGAAGAGTTCCAAGAAGCCCAAAAGAAGGCTTTGGAAAATGGGCTGAAGTTTAGGCTTATGGATATAACCCAGCCCATGTTGTTAAGGCCCGATGGACACCCAAGTAAATATGGGCATTGGCCCAATGAGAATGTGACTTTGTATAATGATTGTGTGCATTGGTGCCTACCTGGGCCTATTGACACGTGGAGTGATTTCCTGCTACATATGTTGAAGATGGAGGGTAGGAGATCAGCCCAAGAGAAACTTATTCATCAAAGGAAGAGAAAAGTATCAAGTTAAAACCTTTTAGACTTTTTTGTTTTGTTTTCTTGTGATGTTTTATAGGGAAAGTTTGTCATGAATTTAAACATTTGTATCACAATGCATACACGAGTTGAATTGAAATACCAATGGTCTTAAATCGTAAATAATACACTCTTGATGCATCAGCCCTTAAATTAGTTATAAGTAACTTTTTTTTAAACTGTTTGTTTTGAAATAAAAAGGAAGAAAATTTTAAAAACAATAGTTTAAAAAGTTAATATCTTATTTTAGAATATCGCTTTATAGTCAATAAATTTTATTTTATTACTTCAAATTATGTAATACACGTGTTATTAAAACTACTCATTTATGTATTGGTCTAATTCATTGAAGAATCTAGAAATATTAAGTCAAATGGTTATCATAGGATTTACGTCTCCACTTGCTATAATTAAGGGTCATAGTCATGTTTATAAAAAAAAATAACTAGTAAATATAGAAGACTAACAAGTTCCAATGAACGGATCCGGTTTCCTCCCCTGACCTAATAATATATTCCTAAATTGAGTAAAGAAATCAAGACGGTCTTATATATATTATACATTATTTAATGAATTTAAGAATAATTATATCAAAAACTATATACATGGATTGTCTATATGTCTGAAACTTATTGTACACATGGACCATAGACTATTAGACTTGATGATATATTTAAAGATTGTTAAGGCATGTCATATGCAGGCATGCAATTCTTTCTTTTCTTTTTTTCATCCATATAATTTCACATCATATATAATAACAAGATAAACCTAATCTATACGATATATATAAATCCTGTTTAAAACTAATCTCCTACACCTCTCAAACATGTAAAAACATAATGGATCATCCCCATTGACCCAGATCACCGTCTCACCCGTGAGTACTCCCATCATCCAACTATGACTGTTCATGGATAAAGTTTAAAACCATGGATCGTCCATTTAATTTTTTGAACTTATATTAATCATTCGTACAATTTAATCTTAACTAACCTAACTCCGTAAATGTTCGCATGTCTTTAATGCCATTTATTCTAAATAAATCCCTATCTATATCAGGGCATGTGAAAGTTTTGTGGAACATTTGCTAAGAAAAATAAAACCCTATCTGTTTCAGAGCATGTGAAAGTCTTGTGAAACATTTTCTTAAAACTGAAGTAAAATATTAACATCTAATCATCATGGAATCTTATTAAATATTAATGTACAAATATTATTAGAGAAATACTTCTTTAGGCTTTGCTTATATCATCTTTGGATCGTTAAATGTATCTTCACAAACACTTTAGGGTGTGTGACAACTTTTTGTACACGTACGTAACCAGTAGGATGACTAGGATCTAATTGAGGTATGACAATGCTTGGTGTTTTTATTCCATCATGTATGTTATTAAACTCTGATTTGCTATTACTAATCGATAGATAGAAAGATTTTGAGTTAGATGGACGAGGGTATTAATATAGACTTCATTATATGTTTCCTTAACTTGTGACATTAGAGGAAGATGTTAATGTCATGATGAAAAGCGGAAGAGATGAAGCTTGGTGAAAGTAAAATGTAAGAAGTTTAGAATATCTTTTTTTAGTAACTCCTAATCTACGTAACCTGTCTATTGCAAGATTTGAATCCTCTACTTTCAAGGAAGAGTTCACCTATCACTCATCTTGATACCATTTGGCCAAATGTGTGTTGGTAAGAAGTTTAGGATATTTTGGAGTGTGTTTAAATATACAATCTAAAATTTAAACATGTTTATACATAGCATACTTTCTTTTGTTTATTTTGACATAAACAAATAGATGGTGATAATCGATACTCAAGGTATGTGTATTAGACTTTATAGAATGAGTGAAAAACTTGGTAGAAGCTTATAGAGCTAGATGCTAAGGGGTTGTAGTGACAAAATTGAACAAAGACATGATTTCTCTGGGAAAATAGCTAAGAGGAAGGACTAAGACTCTTTATACTATTATGTTGATTACAATTTACAAAATGAGTTATTTGTGGTTTTAATTAATAGAGTAAATTACACAGATGGTCTCCGTGGTTTTGTTAAAATTTTGGATTTGGTCCCTAACGTTTAAAATTTTTGGATTTGGTCCCTGCTAATTCATTTTGCTTTCACTCATGGTACAAAACATTAATGGAGTTAATTTTTGCCGTTAACTCGAGGGCATTTTCGTCATTTTAAATTTCAAGAGTTTAATATATCTTTCAATATTAAGAAACTAAAAAATAGAAACCCTATAAACCTCACCCCCAACCTCACCCCCAAAATTGTATTCATCTTCTTCATAAAAAAACATATGTACAAATTTGTTCCATTATCTTCTTCTTTATGGGTTTCTAGATTTTTCAAGGGGAATAAGACAGGAAAGATGCCAGAGCAGTGGAGAAGCAGTGTCATAGTACCCATATATAAGAAAAAAGGAGATGTTCAATGTTGCACAAATTACAGGGGAATAAAGCTATTGAGTCACACGATGAAACTATGGGAAAGAATTGTGGACACGAGAATTAGACGAGAAACTCAGATAGCGGTAAACCAATTTGGATTTACGCCAGGACGCTCTACAACGGAAGCTATACACGTCATAAGGAGGATAATGGAGAAATATAGAGAAAAGAAAAGAGACCTACATATGATATTCATTGACCTAGAAAAAGCCTATGACAGTGTGCCGCGGAAACTCATCTGGGAAAGTCTACGACTCAGAAGGGTACCAGAGAGGTATATCAAAATAATACAGGATATGTATGACGGGGCAAAAACGTGTGTACGAGCACCGGTCGGAGACACAGACTTCTTCCCGGTCGAAGTGGGACTACACCAAGGATCGGCATTGAGCCCATTCCTCTTCACAGTAGTGTTGGACGAGATGACCAAGTCTATACAAGACCCGGTCCCATGGTGTATGCTGTTTGCGGATGATATTGTCTTAATATCGGAATCTAAGACGGTGTTTAACGAGAGATTAGAACAGTGGAGAGCAGCACTAGAACGCAGAGGCTTAAGGATAAGTCGCTCTAAGACAGAATACATGCATTGTAACTTTA